>OZJO01030052.1:0-23329 GCA_900406225.1 Acrobeloides nanus | reverse complement strand
CGGCGAAAAATGTCCAGCGAAAAATGTCTGCGAAAATTTTCCGGAAAATTTTGTCCGGCGAAAAAATTTGGCGAAATTAGTACATGTGCCAATTTTATGTGAAAAATCGATTGCACACTTTCCCGAAGCGTAAAAATGCTTCCTTGACCCTGATTCAGGAAAATAGATGTGTGTATTGAAGCGAAAATTTTGAAATTTCTCCCTATACATGATATTTCTGGGGGTAATTTCATGCGGAGAATCGATCGCGTTTGAAGTTGGCTATTTTTTGGAGTTGGTTTAGAATTTGAATTCCCGCCAAAACCCTGATTTTCAATTTTAAAACCAACTCCAAAACATAGCCAACTTCAAACGCGATTATCTCGACAATGATAACGATTCAGAATTTACTGTAAAAACAAAAAATGCTCCATTTGTCATGAATTTTCCGAATATATACAAATTATGGCAAATTTCACTAATCTAAAAAATTTTCAATTTTTGACCTCATTGACATGATCAACTTCCGATCTGTCTAACTATGGGTAGATAAATCGTCATTCTTCAAGTAATGGCTCATTTTCATGGGCATATCTGGCACTATTAAAAACCAGTTTCAATACAACGCCAAAGTCCACAATACAAGATTTATGTGCAAAACATTGAATTTTGGGGTTCAAAAAATACCCGAATTTTTCAAAGTTTATGCTCTAACTTTTTTTCTACCCGAAAAACATACCATAGTGTCTAGATAAAAAATAAAGCTCATGATTCCAGCTTTCAAACGACACCAAGATCATGGCTAGAGGTTTTATGGTTTTGAAATTATGAGCCTTCAAAAATGAGTGCCTTAGGTCTAAATGGCACCTCTCAGTATCTCGAAATCTAAAAGGACGACCTATGCAAATTTTTGTATTTTTGGATTCAGCATAGTCGAAAATCTAGGGTATATGCCGGTTTAAAAAAGTTTTGAAATACTTTTGCACATTGTAGACTTGAACGGTCGACTCTTATAGAAAGTGAGCTTTAAAGCTTCTAAATTTTCATCAAAATAATCCTATAAGGGGTTTCCTATGCGAGGAATCGATTGCGCGTATTGTCAAACCTTGAAAACGCTTCCCTGACTCAGGGAAGAGGCATGTGTATTGAAGCAAAATAGACTAATTCGGTGTCAGGGAAGCGTTTTCAAGGTTCAGCAATGCGCACAATCGATTCCTCGCATAGAAAAACCTCTTATATGTCTATTTTGGTGAAAGTTAAAAAACTTGCAAGTTTTTGAAAAAATCGCAAAATTCTCATTTTTTAATCACTCTGTAATAATTTTAGAGCAACTATTTGGTTAAATTTACCATAATTGTTGAAGTTCTGCTCAACTTTCTTCCATTTCTTGTTGCATTTTTAATAACAATGGTAATTTTTTATAATCTATAGTGCATGAAAAGTATGGTCCAGAATCAGAAAAAAGCGTTTTCATGCTACAAAAATTCGTTTATTTATTTTCTCATATTAAAATTACCTCTCTATCCACAGAGGCGTGATTTTCAGGTGAAAATTTGAAAAGCTTTATAATTTTATTATAAGTGGGTGTAATAAAGCGAAAATTTGTATATTTCGATTTTGGAAATAATCTCTTCTTTGTGTAAATTAAGCGATTAACTCGGGGTATAAAAACGCTTCTTTGATCCTACAAACTAGGGAATGTTTTTACAACCTGATGTTTTAGATTTTTCATATCGAAATCACTTCATATATTGGCCCATATATTACGATATTACCAGCACTTGAGGGATGCATTTCCTCAACGATGTTCAAAAAGAAGCTTATATTAAAAGAAAATATTGGTATAAAAATTTTTCCCCAGCCACAGCCCTATGTATTTTGAGTACACATTGGCGATCCCAATTGACTCTTTTATAATTGATTTTACGTGTAGAGAAAGGTTAGAAAATTCAAAAAATACACGTAAAATCGATGGTACTGAGTTTCGGACATGGTTTTGAATTTTTCAGGGATTAAATTTGGGCTCGCCTTTAAAAACTTTCTCATACATTAATCTCACTAAATAAATTCAATTTGGAGCTGAACAATGGCCGAATAAATACTGATAAAAATTTTCGAATTCCGTTGATCCTAACATTGCCAAAAATTACTTTGAAGTTTTCAAAGTCGATTTTCTTTACCTTAACAAAATGTTAGAAATTTAATTTTTTTTATGACAATACAGAGCTTTAGTCCTACTAACGCATACAAAAAACCGTATATAAAAATTATTTACCAGTGGCGAGATATTTGACTTTGAAGTTGATAGTAAAAATTGAGGCAAAAACAAAATGACACATCCGGAAATCGAACCCTCGACCTTTTGGCTGGCTAGTTGAACGTGCTAACCACTACGCCATCACCACATAGCGTAGTGGTTGCGCGTTCGACTAGCCAGTCAAAAGATCGAGGGTTCGATTTCGGGGTGTGTCATTTTGTTTTTGCCTCATTTTTTACTATCAACTTCAAAGTCAAATATCTCGCCACTGGTAAATAATTTTTATATATGGTTTTTTGTATGCGTTAATAGGACTAAAGCTCTGTATTGTGAAAAATCGAAATTTTTGTTAAAAATTGAATTTTTTGCTCAAAAATCGAAATTCTACTCAAAAATCGAGTTTTTGTTTAAAAATCGAAATTTTGCTCAAATTTGAATTTTGGTTGAAAAATTGAATTTTTTGTGAAAAATCGAATTTTGGTTGAAAATCGAAAATTTTGCTCAAACTTTGAATTTTTTTCTCAAAAATCAAATTTTTTGCTCAAAATTTATTGATATCATCGGTTCAAATGAATTTGATCTTTTCTTTAAAAAACGTCCAACAACGAAGCAAAAATTCTAAAAACGTGGCAAATGACACGTTTTCGTGGCAATGTAACATCCCTAAATATTTGCAAAAAATGTATTCTTTAATAAATGGATGTCAAATAAACATGTATATTAACTTAAAATATCAAATTTTTGTAAAACCGTAACAAGTCGAAAACGAACGTTTGAAAACTGAACAGCCAAAATCGAAACCGATTGGTAAAAATCGATAAAGTCTAAACCGAAGCCGATCAACCTAAAAAATCGAAACCGAAAGAAACTCTACATTATATGTCAGAAAAAATCTATCCCAGAAAGAATATCCCCTTTATGCCAGAAAAAACCCCTTATATGCAAGAAAAATCTATGCCAGAAAAGAGTATTCCATCTATGCCAATTAAAAGTTGTATGCCATAAAAAAGATTAAATTTATGACACTAAAAAATGTTCGCGTTTGAAAATTGTTTTGGGTTATTGAAACGAAATCATGAATCAGAATTTTCGTTTCAATAACCCAAAACAATTTTCAAATTGGATAATTTTGCTGTATTTTACTCGTAACATAGAGACTAATAAAATGCGATAATTGCTTTTTAAGGTAAATTTTTAAATTTGTGTAAAAATCGATTTTTTCTGTTTGGTAAAAGTCGAAGAATCATGTCTCAATAAATCCTTTTTAATCTCGAAAATCGTGTTTCGAAATATTTTACAACCCTAGGTACGACCACTGCATGTTTCGCTGTAATAAATAAACTTCAAAAATCGCCAACTTCACACGCGTTTATTTTGAAGCCGTTAGCGATTCAGAACTTACCATCAAAACAAAAAATGCTCCATTTTTATGAACTTTACGAATATCAACAAAATAGCAACTTTTTTTCTTACCGGACTGGTTCTTTAAGTCCACAATAACCATGTCCACTTAATTCCTTTTGTTCAAAAATAAATTTTGTTACTGTTTTAAGTTACAATTTTTGATCATTTTATAGTGAATATGATAAAGCCTAAGAAGCTAGCATTTTTGCTCTGAATATGATCATGGATCTGGACTAGTCATGTGCATCAACCGTGCAGTCAATTTGAAAATGCGTTGAGCAGTCCATATTTTTTGCAGTTTCAAACTTCGCTCTTTGATGCAGTTTCAAACTGCCTATTTCGTAAATTTTTTGCCGATTGCAGTTTGAATATGCAACGAAATTGGCAGTTTGAAACTGTGTTTTAGCGTTTTCTAACTCCTTTTCGAGTGAATATATCATGTGCCTTTGAATAATATGTTAATCTTTTACTTTGAAAAACGAAGTCGCCAACTGCGCAGACTGTGTTTGCACATGACTGATCTCAATTAAAAATAAAGTTTTTCAAAACTGTTCCAATTGGACATTCCTGCGTAAACGCACATGATGTCAAATATCTCTTATTCGGCATTGAAGCATGAATTTTTAAATGGAATTCAACAATTAAAATAAGACTTCCTTAACTTTTCAATTCAATGCTTTTAATTTTCTAAGAATTTTAATATTTGTCTTGTGAATTGTTACGTATGTAATGTGAAATTTAAATTGTTTTTTCTTCAAAAAATAACAAAATTCGCACATTTTTTATTTTGAAAAATAACTCTTTCTAACTTTCATTGTATTTTTATTTTCTTATAGTATATAAATTCTACGAAATATCAATTTCTTTGAGACAAATTATTTTGAAAAATTCAATGCCATCATATACAAAATACGTAACATTAGTAATTTATATTACTAGTCTTTTGTTTTCTATTATTACTGCATACAATTGGGTTACATTATTTCGACGCCTCTATACAAATAGAAAAGTAGTCAGCATTACGAAGTTATCAGCACTTTTTATTTTTTATTTATTAGCATCGTTTTTCGTAAGTGTAACTGACATCCCATATGCTGCTTATATGAGCATTATGTGGCGTTCAGGTAGGCATAATTATGATCAAAACAAGCTCTGTTCAGAGGTTGAAAAGCGAGGGGCGCGCATGACCTAATGGCCATGCGCGCCCCTCTTTAGAATGCTGGCTGTTCATGTTAAAAATCTCGAGAGGACTCTTAAAAACCTCATACGTTAATCTCGCTAAATAACTTGGAGCAATTTAGTTTAAGGCAACCTTTGAAAGCCCAAGAACGCGTCTCTTAATATCTGGTATATTTGGATGATTTTTGATACCGGGATGAAAAATTTTTGCAAGTTCCAAAAACGGTGCAGGTTCATTGGCGAGCTGGGAATTGCGTAAAATTTATAATTTTGGCCTATCTTCCTGGACCCTAACTGCAAGACACTAACCTTTTATTTCACCCAAAATCGCAACAGATTTTCACCATCGGTCTCGTGGAGTAAACGTTACCACGCTTCTGAATTCTCGTGACGCTGAACTAAACGGTCTAAAATAGGAAAATAAGCGCATATGCAAACCCCATAAAAATACATAAAACCGAAACTTTCTTTTTATTTGTCTGAATTTCACAACCATACAAACAATACAAAACCACAGTAAAAGTTTAGCAACACATTTCAGAAAAAGTAAACATTAAAGAAACGGCCCAGAGAAAGAAGCTTTCCAAACGTTTACTTTGCAAAACGCCGGCAGCAAGACTGGAAAGAAGTAAGTTAACGTGGTACAGCATGAAAAAGCGAACGCAAGGAACTAATAGAACAACAGCCAGCACAGAGCTCGAATCGTTGTACCAAAAGCCCTTTTACAAAAATACGATACGATAACAACGCAATGCGTGATAAGAATGCGACGTAAAAAACAAAACGCAAAATAGATACAAATAAACTGAGAAAAGAGATGACAGAAAGAAATAAGGAAACAGGGTTTTCGCGCTAATATACAAAACAATTCAAAACATAGAGAGATTATTTTAAATTGATCTTGTTGTGGCGCATTCTTTACAATTGAACATGCACCATTTTGGAACCTATAAATAGAACATGCAAGGCAAGTTATAAACTCCAAATTTCTATGCATTTCCATGCAAAGGACTTATAGTTCGGAAAAGTGTTCAAAATTTTAAAAGTGCACTTTTTGTTTGAAAAACTTACACCCGCTTTGTAATAATTATGTTATGTTTGATTTTTTAGTCAACAATTATAATGCTTATTGGGTGTTTTGGGTATCCATATTCAAAATTCCAAATACATCATTACTATCCACTATAATTCTGTTTTTAACTCTTGATAGATGCTTAATTTTAAATTTACCCATAAATTATCAACATCGTTATCGTCGAACCAATTTGTATATTGCTCTTTTCGCTATACCTTCTATTTGGATAATCAATCAATTGTTGTGTATACTGAATTATCCACAAGAAGCAGATACTAGTAACTTTTATATTGAAAATATTAAGCAAGAATTAAAGAGACAGTGCATGCTCTAACAATTTTGAAGAACAGATTTTCCTGTTAATAATTAGATCTAATTGCAATTCAGGCAATTTTGTTGAATTTGTGATTGTTTTTCAAAAGTTTTTTGTTCCAAATTTGTTGAAACGCTTGAAAATTTTGTTGAAAAAATCAAATTGTTTCATACAAACATTTTGGTTGCTTTTTCAACGTTTCAAAAAGTTTGAAACAAAAAGCTTTTTAGAAGAACTTTTCAAATTCAACAAAATTGCCTGAATTGCAATTAGATCTAATTATTGGCATAGCTGAACAAGGGGGTACTGTATCCCCCCATTTTGTCTTTTTGCCGAAAATTTTTTAAGCATCGTCGTATTTAGAGCACCAGTACCTCCCTCCTTGTACAGCTATGAAGAGGGCCTCCTGCGATCAGGGGACCCTCTTGATTAACAATAGGTGCACAAAACTGTTTAAATATTGTAAGATTTTAGTTTGTTGGACGTATGCGTGTCTGATGTCCACTACAATTTATTTTATCAATATTTCAAAGTATTGTGTTTTAACATTAAATATCATGAGTAATATCTACTTTTTCTGGTCTCTTTATAAATATAACAGAAAGAATGTCAACTCAAATAGCCATTCTCATGATTATAACAATAAGAAAATAGTAGGCCGTTTGAATATGTTTTCTCACTGCGCGAAGTCTTACCGAAAAATGAAACCAGTGTCGTACCCAGGAATTTTTCATGGAGGTACAAGTTACCGACCTTATCATTTTGATCAAAAACATAAGTGGGATCCTATGGATTTTTTGTGTATTACAACGAAGATCTTGTACACAAATTCAAAATTTCAAACGCAATTATCTCGAAAGCTACAACTATCAGAACATGCCGTAAAAACAAAAGACGTTTCATTTTTCATGATCTTTCCGAATCTATCATTTTTCATATAGTTGTAACTGACTGGACTGGTTCTTTAAGTAATAATTTTAGAGCAACAACTTGATTAAATTTACCATAATTGTTGAATTTTTGCTCAACTTTCTTCCATATCTTGTTATATTTTTAATAACAATGGTAATATTTTAAAATTGTATAGGGTCATGAAAAGTAAGGCCCAGAGTCAGAAATCATTTCATCCTTCAGTAACTCGTGCAACTGATTCCTCGTGCAAAATTACCTCCTTACCAATGGAGGAATGATTTCCAAGTGAAAATCCGAAGAGCTTTCATCGGCTCTTCTGAGAAAGAGGTGGATGCAATGAAGCGAAAATGATTAAATTCCTATTTTTTACTCGAAATAAACTTTTCTAGTGTAATTTATACAGAAATTCGAGGTTTAAAATGCTTCTTTGAATCAAAATAAGAAAAATTTTGTGCTAATCTGATATTTTAGTTTTCCCATATAGACGTCACCTCATATATTGGACCATATGGTTCGATTTTACCATCACTTGATGGATACATTTGCTATATTCAAAAAGAAGCTTATCATATCAAAAGGAAATGTTGGTATAAAAATTTCTCCTCAGCCAAAACCCTCATAACATCTGACTCTGGTTTCAGGAACCAGGAGACTTTAATATTTTAACTTTTATTTAAACTTATATTTATTGAATTTTTAAGTTTTTTCAAACTAAAAATAAAGATATTTTTTGGACTCTTTTTTACATCCCAGAAGTATTGGGTTGTTTCATAAGTTGTTGTGGCAAAAAAAGCGGAACTTCCACAACGGAACTTCCACAACGGTCGATTTTCTCTATTTTCTCATGATCAAAGCAAAAAATTCCGTCATATTCGAGTTTCCCATATCGAAAAACCCCTAGATACAAAAAATCAGCTGGAAAATTTTTTTAAAATTCAATTTTTTAACCCCTTGATCGCCCTTACAGTATTTTTACTGTATGGGGGATCAAAGGGTTAAAAAATTGAATTTTAAAAACTTTTCCAGCTGATTTTTTGTACCCAGGGGTTTTTCGATATGGGGAACTTGAATATGACGGAATTTTGTTGCTTTTGATCACGAGAAAGTAGAGAAAATCGACCGTCGTGGAAGTTTCATTTGTGAAAGTTCCGTTGTGGAAGTTCCTAGAGCCGCCAACAAGTAAATATTGTTCTACTTTGTTAACCCGCTTTTCCAGATAACAAAAAGACATAAAGTGTTCAAAATCATTACAGCCCCTATATCCTCACTGTATGGGAAAAAATACGGATTTCTTATGTTTTCATGATTCTTTAGGCCTCCACTAACACTTCATGACTCTTCGGGCCTCCACTAATTCGTCTCGACGGCGTCGAGGCTGTATTAATTACAATTAGTACTCATCTCGACGCGTCTCGACGTCTAGACGCAAAATTTAAAGTAAGAATATCTTTTCAGGGCCAACAAATTTTCGAATGTGGTCTTTTGCAATTTTATGCATCTTTTAATGAGCTATAATTCGAATGAAGTCACATTCGAAAATTTGTTGACCATAAAATCCGTCTCGACACCGAGAGTGCAATTAGTACTACAATTGGTGCTTCTATTTAAATTAGTGAAGGCCCTTCCTTGTTATTGTATGTATAATTCGTCAGTAGATTATCACTGATGGATAAAACTGTGATGAATCTTTTATGAACTTTACGAATATTAACAAAATGGCAACTTTTTTCTGACTGATTCTTTAAGTCCACAATAACCATGTTCACTTAATTCTTTTTATTCAAAAATGAATTTTTTTACCGTTTTGAGCCATGGCCTACAATTTCTGATCATTTTATAGCGAATATGATAAAGTCTAGCATTTTTGCTCTGAACCTGATCATGAATCTGGACCAGTCATGTGCACTGATCCAGTATATAAAATCAAACAGTTTTATGCCAGTTTTCGGGGATTCAATTTTTGCACGATTTTGATATGCCATGTTCTCTTTAAGTAATATTAACGATTTGATTAAATTTACCATAATTGTTGAATTTCTGCTCAACTTTCTTCCATATTTTGTTGTATTTTTAATAACGATGGTAATATTTTCAAATTGTATAGGATTATGAAAAGTAAGGCCCAGAGTCAGGAAAGCATTTCATCCTTCAGCAACTCGCTCAACTGATTTCTCGCATAAAATTACCTCTCTACCCATGATGTGTCATATATGTCACATAGAGGTTAGGGTATATAAAGGACCCTGAAACAACCCATTCTATCCTTCGGAGAGCCAAGGTTTAATTGTAATATATTATCAAGAATAAAGGTTTTATAATAATATAGGTTTTTCACATTATAACCTTAGGGACCCCCAGCTATCAGAGGCCGTTTCCAGTGATAAAACACTCACCCCATACGTATGTTTCAACCCATAGAAAAACGGCAAAAAACCTGTACCGACATTGTGAGAAAAAGGGTACTTTTTTCTCGCGAAAATCACGTATTTTCCAAACTTAAAAAAATTCATAAAATGATAGGAATAGTTTCAGGCCAAACCTATATGCAGTTTTATTCCCTTGCTCGAAAATTCGCAACAGTACGGTTTTTTATTAGCCACCCACCCTGTACAATTCAATGCATTGAATTTACCTAGATTAATTTTTCTTATTTGTCTTATGAATTGTTATAAAACTATAGACTGCTTGTTATTAGAATAAAGTATAAGCTCACAAGTCGCCAGACTTGATTAATTTTGTTAAGTCAATTGTTCATTCAGGTTTTCATTATATTCATGATGTTCTTAAAGGAAAAAATTTAAGAGGCAATATCTCGAAATATCGCAGATAGCTCCTGAAGGGGTGGTACCACGCCAAAAAGTGTCGCCACAAACTTGAAGCATATATTATTTTTAAGTACCTAGTGAGTGATGAACAAAAACGTAAAAATTAGGTCCCGTGCCTTTATACTTGTGGAGATATCGAGGGTCGTGTTTTGGCAACAATCGGCACCCGGACCATTTTAGTATTTCTATCATAATTTTTTTTCTATAAATGTGTTTCCCACAATTTAAAGCACGTTTTTATTGCCCATTGTTGCCCTTTCCAACGACACCAAAACTATGTCCCAGGCCTTTGTAGTTGTTGAGGAAAGTGACTTTCTTTCTATATATCACGATTTTTTTTACCCTCTCAAAAAATCACTTTTTGAACTCTAGCTCGAAATTTTCTGTCAGATGCAGGTATCGAGCCGCATATAAAAATAAACTAGAATTCCTGGCCAACATCCCTGACCAAGTCATTTTTTAAAAGACGGGCATCAAAAAATGTTTCCACAGCTAAAACTGAAGGAGGTCACAAATTAAAAATTCTTTAAATTAACGAAATTTGCCATAATTTATATATATTCGAAAAATTCATGAAAAATGGAGCATTTTTTGTTTTTANCCCTGATTTTCAATTTTGGCGGAAATTCAAATTCTAAACCAATTCCAAAAAATAGCCAACTTCAAACGCGATTATCTCGACAAGGGTATATGCCGGTTTTAAAAAGTATTGGAATACTTTTGCACATTGTAGACTTAAACGGTCGACTCTTACAAAAAGTGAGCTGTAAGAATGTGTTTTATAACAGAATTTCATATGTCCCCATTTTTTGCACACTTTACTGTCCGTTATTGTGATCCACACCATACATGAACAAGGAGGGGGGGGGGGACAAACTACCTCGAGGCTATATAGTGTCGACCAAAAAAAGGTTGGCACCCATTTACATTATTTACAAAAATGTTATATAGCTTTTATGTTTTGGGTTATATCCCGAGGCTCGGCTATATAGCCTTGAGACTTGGAATCAAAGTCTAAACTCAGCTTCGCCACTCCGAGGCTATATGAATCTTTAACTTTTGGCTCGATGCTAGCTGGCGCGCCGACACTTGCGGACGAACTTTTGCAGACCCGACATTTGCGGACCGACATTTGCGGACCCGACATTTGCGGACCGACATTTGCGGACCGACATTTGCGGATTGCCATGGGAAAAAAAATTTTTTATAGGTCAAAACTAATTCATTTTTTATTTTGAGAAAATTACAAAATTTTTCCCAATTTGGGAAAAAAATTTTCCCATGGCAATCCGCAAATGTCGGGTCCGCAAGTGTCGGGTCCGCAAATGTCGGTCCGCAAATGTTCGTCCGCAAATGTCGGGTCCACAAAAGTTCGTCCGCAAGTGTCGGCGCGCCAAATCTTTGAAAGTCGATTTTGGTGTTGATGAATAGCCTTCAGACTACATAAAAGCGATCTAAAGTCTGTTTTTTCACAAATACCGAGTTGCGGATTTGTAGTTACGAAAAAGTTTCAAAACGCCTCTCCTCCGTCAGTTTTCATCCGTTTTTGATGATCTTGAGTAGGGTTGTTGGCGGTCGGTTAACCGATCGGTCGGTTAACCGAAACGAAACGTTTTTTGGCAAAATTAACCGAACCGATAACCGGGTCCATAAAAACTCGGTTAACCGATAACCGGGTCGAATAACCGTCGGTTAATCGGTTAAAGCACTGGATAAAATGAGTCTTCAAATCTGATAACCACTGGACTTTGAATTATCTAATTTCATCTTTTCGAAATCCAAATTTTAATATAATCAGGAAATGTTGCCTGTAGCAATAAATTCTGTTTATTGAAACGATTTATATGAAAAATATAAAATTCAAAATCATTGCTTTTCTGACACAACTAGTCTAGAAAGCGTCGAGACGAGCATACAAATGCGTATGATTAGCGTAATTGGTCATACTATACAACAAGAGAAACTGTTTCAACGAGAGAAACTTGTTTAAACGAATGAATTGTTCTAAAGGAAAAACGAAATTTATTAAAGAATGAAGTTTTGGCCTTAATTAGTGTTGCATTTGTGTTTTTTAATTTTTTATACTTTTTCGTACACTATTCAATTGATTTTGAAAAGTGTACACAAATGTGACACTGGTCTTTAATACCCAAGTTTGAGATTTTTCTTAGTTGTTGTCAAGATTTTTTATTTGATCATTTCACGTTTATATAATTTTCATAGGATGCCTCGAAGAACAGCAAGAATTTGGAAATTTTTCAGTGTGGTGAACATCGATGGAGAAGACAAACGAAAGTGCCTGAAGTGCAAAGCTCTTCTACCAACTCCGAAGGATGCTTCAACATCAAACATGATCAATCATCTGAAAAAGGAAGGGCACGATGAACAATTGAAAGAATATGAATCTGACACAGAAGAGCTGAACAACGTAAGTCTTTTGCTATACTTTGGGGTTTCAAGATTGGGCATGGACTCCAAAAATATTTAATAAATTTGCTATGAACCTACATAATCTTATATTAGAATACAAAAATTACGTCTTTCTTTGATCAAAAGAAAACTATTCATGAAAGGCAGCGCGAAATGGACGAGCAATTAGTAAGAATAATGGTTCGTCAAAACGCTTCTTTGAGTTTCTTTGATGATGAAGATGTGCAAGCTCGGACAAAAATGGCTAATCCGGATTTAAAGGTAAATAAGTTTTATTTATATGATTTATGGGTTTTATGGGCAGGAAAAATAATGATGCTTTTGACAACGGTGTAAAAATCGTAGTTATCCATTTTTATTTTCAGGTTTACGGGCGCTGGCATTATTGCAAAGAAGTTATACCTTCGATGGCCAAAGAAATTAAAAAGAAGATCGTCCAGCAAATTGGAGATGGATACTTTTCAATAACAAGTGATGGGTGGCAAAAGCCCAGCAAATTTCCTGCTTTGCTAAGGTTTGTTTTATTGTAATAAATTTAGTAGTTCTCTTCATACATAAGGTGGGGTACTGGAAACTGAAATGTGAAAGGGTCCAAAAAAGATAGTTATAAAATTTTTTTCGTCTCAAATACGAAAAAGGTCGCCTATGCGAAGTTTTTTTGAATTTTTAAAAAATTGTCAAAATTTTAAGGACCTCTTTGTATTTCGGGGCGCCTTCGCTACCCCAAATACAAAGCGTCATTAAAAAATTTTGCAATCGACGAATGGAGCACTGTACCCCTGTGTATGCGTGGTTCTCTTTAAATTTTATTTATTTAGTGTGACCACGCACTCGGTGAATGAAAATTTTGATCGAATGGACAATGTCTTGGCTACGATCCCAATAGAAAAAGAACACACCGGCGAAGAAATAGCAAAACTAATCGAGCAGTGCTTGAAGACCAACAGGCTTAAAATGGATAGACTCGCTGCAATGGTTCGTGACGATGCAAAGAATATGCAAAAATCCTGTCGTCTTCTAGAAATTGAAAGGTTATATTTTGCTTTTAATTGAATAGTCTATCGAAATGGGCTTTTGTGGACACTCATAATTTTGTGGAAATATAATTTTATATAGTTGAGTCAAACTAATAGGGATTATCCATAAATTACGTCTGCAAACGGCCGAAATTCGCATAATTTTAGAGTTCAGGTTGACCCGTTAAAGGGATGAATTTCAACAAATTTATTAATAAATCCCTATTAATAGAGGTTTAGCAATAGATTTTTTGAAAATTCGTCACTTTGACGGGTCAACCTGAACTCGAAAATTATGCGAATTTCATCCGTTTGCAAACGTAATTTATGTATGGTCTCTAAGAACTCGTTGATGAATACTATTTAGCTTCCAATGCTCTGCTCATTTCTATCATTTAATCGTGATAGATGCTCTTAAGTCAAACCAAGAGATTGAAAATGTTATTAGAAGTGTGCGTCAATGGGTGGGAGGAACACATCGTTCATCGTTAGCTGAACTTCTGAAACGGTTTCAAAAATCTGAAGGGATAGAACAAAAAAAAATTCCAATGGTATTTTAACTTTTATGCATATTTTATATCCATGCATTATTATTAGGATGTACCAACGAGATGGAACAGCACTTACTTGATGCTTAATGCATTTATGGAGAATAGAAATGCTTTATTGAAAATACAAGAGCTTCTTTGTGAAACAGAATCAAGTAGGAAACCTCAAAATATTTCTCAAAGAGATTGGACTGCCTTGAAACGCCTCGCAACCAATTTGACGCTTCTGAAGAAGGAAGATTTTGTTATCATTAAAGAGCTATGCAAGATTCTGAAAGTGTTCCACATTGAGACTTGTCGCGTATGGTCCTTTTTTATCTTTTTTGTTTGCTCATTTTCGGGAAGTAGCATGGTCAGAAAAAATTATTCTTTGAAAATGAACGAAAAATTGGCATTCAACACATTTTTCCAAATTACAATGCGCAAATTCATTTTCTAGTTATCTGCCGAGCAATCAACAGCTTCCACATAACTGCCGACTGTCAAAAGAATTCTTCAGTTCTTGACGCTTTTGCCCGTCAAAAATCCTGCAGTTCAACATATAGCAAGTGGCTTGATCGAGAATCTTCGGTGTAGATCCTCAGTCGTTGAAAAGAATAGATTGCTCAAACTATCTATGTTGATTGATCCGCGATTTTCATATGATGAAGAATATTTGCAATGTTATGAATGGGATTATCTCGAAGAAGAATTTATTGAGTTATTCATCAAATGTTCGTTTTTATGTCCTGTTAATAAATTTTTATGTTTATATTTAGCCCTTGAAAAGAAAAATTCGGCCGATGTAGCAATCAGCGAAGCTTTAAGAGATGAATTTGAAGATCGTATCGCATCGGATGGAGAAAACAGTATGGATATAGGTCAGCATAATTACTTTTTCTTTTTTATATACGTTATTTAAGATGATATTTGGGCTACTAAAAAGAAAAATGTCTCTCATTTGTCATCTTCTCAAAATGAAGCAAAGGCAGCAATTAAAGTAACTTTTTTCTTTATTTTTAACCCTATTTTTTATTAATTTCTTTTTTTAAGGCAGAACTTGGCCACTACCGTCATAACAATGATAGACCTTCGAGAAATGACGATGTTTTTGGATGGTGGAGAATTAACAAGGAGCGTTTTCCATTAATTGCAGAGGGTGCAAGGATTCTTCTTTCAATACCAGCAACATCAGTTAGTAGTGAGCGGACTTTTTCTATGGCAGGACTTCTTTATGCTAACACTTTTAGAAATCGGTAAATCTCGTTTGTCATTATTAACAGCATATTTTTTAGCCTTCATGCTAGAACCGCAGAAATGTTGATACTTATTAAGGCCAATCTGAAGAAGTTAAAGCTCGCTCCTTCTACAGAGCCCGATAATGAAGAACTTATGCAAGCAGAAGAATCTGAGGATGAAGAATTAGATAACGATTAATTTTATTTTATTTCATTATGTTTACACTCTTGTTTATGGTTATGTTTTGTTAATAAAATATATGATTATTTTTTAAAATGTTTTATTGTAAAATTTTAAATGTTTTATTGAGAGGCAATACCGTTGAATAACCGATAACCGATCGGTTAACCGACCGATTTTTCATAAACCGAACCGATAACCGGGTCCATAAAAACTCGGTTAACCGATAACCGGAAAAGCCAAATTAACCGACCGCCAACAACCCTAATCTTGAGCTTAAAAAAATCCTGAAAGCCTATTTTACAACGTTACGGACTGACTTTGTCGATTTTTATTTTCTAAAAAATAGTTTTCTTGACATCTTTGCAAACACAACATGAGGCAAAAAGAAATGTTCGCCGCCAGGATTTGAACCTACGCCTTCGGAATAGAGCCCAAACTACAAATCCGCAACTCGGTATTTGCGAAAAAAAACAGACTTTAAAATGATCTAAACATACTCTAAAATATTTTTTACGGAAAAGATGCAATTTATTTGTCAATAGTGTCAATATGGTTTAATTATTGACACAAAAATTTTAGACAAACATTTTCCGAGTTGATTCCGGTGTGACATTTAAAGATTTTTTGCCAATTGTTTCAATAAACACGATTTTATTGAAATTCAGGCAACTTTTATTAATGCAAAAATGTGCGGAAAATCCGTACGGTCATTCCGTGCTGATGTGTAAATGTGCGGAAAATCCTGTGCGGAAGATCCGTTCGGAATTTTTTGTGCGGTTCATTTACTATTGCCAATTTTATGCGAAAAATCGATTGCACACACTCCCGAAATTTGAAAACGTCATCTTGACCTAGTTTAGATCGTCAATTTTGTTCAAAAATCGAATTTTTTACTCGAAAATTTAGGGGGTCATGAAAATTTTTGGAACTCGGGACTTGTACCAATCGATTTCTCGTGCCCGAAAACCCCGAGTACCAAAAATCAGCCAATTTGGAGAAAAAATTTTTCTGAGATAGGACCGCAAACGGCACCCCCTTTAACTAAAAGGATCTCATCAAAATTGTTCAAAATTACCCCATTTACAACAACAAAAATTTAACATTTTTCATTAAAAATCGCAATTTTCTGAGCATTTTCAGCTAATAAACATGCATTTTGCAAAAAATTTGGTTTTTTGGCGCTGGTTTTTTCCTTAAAAAGTGTTTTTCAGCAAAAAATTTTCGATCCTAGCAGTGCGATAAACATAAGAGAGGGACCAAGGTGATTTTTGAAAAATTCGAAAAAAAATTGCCTTGGTCCCCCTTTATGTTTTTGCCCAAAATTTTCGAAAAAAATATAAGGGGGGGGGGGTGACTAAAGCAAAAAAAAATTTTCCATGTTGGCCCCCGAAATTTTTTTCTGGGTACGCCACTATTTCAGGGACCGGCTCCTTTTCGACCCCTGGTAGGATTTGCTTAATCTGCGAATTGCGCAGTTGATTTTAAAAAGCATGATTTTCAGGTACAATAAAATGTATGACTCAGACGATATTCGGGATAAGCCAAGTCAATTGTCACGCTTTTTCCATTCAGTTAATGTAGTATGTATTTATATAGAAGCTAGTTTTCTTTTTTCATATTTTCTTTTTTTTAAGTTGTCTCAACACTACTTGGATCGACTTGCACCATATACAACTACAAGATGGACAATTGCGTTGACTTTCATTTTCATATTTTGCCTGCGAATCATCCTACTACAGGTTAGTTTTTAGTTAGGAACATGTTTTAAGAGATTTTAAGCCAATAATTTTTTTCATTTTCAAAAAATTGATTGCCTTTTGAGGGGATTTTGAGTACACATTACACGAAAAGCTTTTTAAGGGATTTTACATTATAACTTATGCAATGTTCATTCATCTTTTGGCTCTATTTCTGACATTTCTTACGCCACTAATTGATCCGGCTCTTGCATTAGATGAAGGTAAATTTTTAAAATATTTTGGAGCTCTTCTCCTGGGGAGATGCAATTAACAGGATTCCAAAAACTGATACTTTTTTGAAGAAAATTTTATGGAAAAATATCCTCTATGGGTAATTTGATTTTGTGGAGAATTTTTTTGTTTTTGGAAACCATTTATACCAAATTCTTTACTCTTTTTTCATATTGTGTATTCTATAACTTTTTCATTTGTTTTTTTTTAGAGGAAGAAGGTCCTACACTTCCAACTAAGAATACTTTAAATGATTCTGATGAATTTCGTCCGTTCATGCGTCGTTTGCCAGAATTTAAGTTTTGGTACGTTTTTAATTATAAACTAGAAACTTCCGAGAGTCTGTGCCGCTTGGAGGCGCTTCCGAACGGCTCTTTTATACCATAGTATAAATTTTACAATAGTTTATATCATGGATCGGAATAACAAAAAATCAGGCATAGGCAATTTCTGCTGGCCAAAATCAAAACAATGTTAACAAGTTTAAAACATGTAACTTCCTTGAAACTTGATAAACATTTTTTGATTTTTCTCGGAAATTTCCCAACCAACTTGTTACACACGATAGCTAAAAAAGTTACTTAATCCGAGGCCAGTAATAGATAGTCAACTATAAGTGTAACAAGTTTCGTAAAATTTCAAAAACATGTTACATGTTTTGAAACATGTAACAGATTTCGAAGCATCACTAGGATGCATGTTTTGTGCATTCAATGAGTATAAAGTTTAATTATTAATACTTGTTTTTAGGGAATCAGCTATGAAAACAACTGCAATTGCGTTCTGTTGCACGTTTTTTGACTTTTTGGATATACCGGTCTTCTGGCCAATTCTCGTTGTTTATTTCGTCGCGCTTACTCTTTGGAGCTTTAAGCAACAGATTAAGGTAATTGATTTTGTTGACTCGCTAGGATCCGACATGTGGGAAAGATAGATGGATCTTAAAAAAAAAAAACAAAATTTTCCACTGTTGGTTTTGGATGGGCCACCAATTTTGAAAACAAATATAAAATGACATTTAAAAAAATTTTGGGTTGGGTATCCGAAATAGAACCAGTTCACACAAGCTGCTAAATTAAATTATTCCGATGTTTCCATATCATTTTTCATTTATAGCACATGATCAAATATCGATACATTCCGTTCAATATTGGAAAGCCGCGAAGGCAAAGTAAAGATAGCCGAGTGAACCGCCATTGGAAGATGTGAAAAGCCAGCAACCAAATTTTTTTTGAATCGGTAATATATCGATGTCGCCATTTTGTTTTATGATTTATTTCATTTAATGTATTAGATGTTTTAATTGTAATAGATAAAGTTGTTTTAGTAGTAGTTAGAATAAATACATACCATGTCATCGTCAGTGATAATTAAAGGTGTGGTTTAAACCATGGCCAGGTAGAAATTTTTTTAAAAGACATTTCTAGGGTAAATTTTATGCGAAAAATCAATTGGAATGGGTTTCGAAGCGTGAAAGTCTTTCCTTGACCCTAATTCAGGGAATGGAGGTCGTGTATTGAAGCGAAAATTTTAGATTTTTAAACAAAAAAGACCCCTTCGAGGTAATTTTATGCGATGAATCGATTGCGAATAATTCTGGATCATGAATACGTTTTCTTGACCTTGATCAGGAAAGAATTTGATGTATCCAGAATTCGCAATCGATTTCTTGCATAAAATTACCTTGGGGGGTCTTTTTTTAAAAAAATCCAATATTTTCGATTTTCGCTTCAATACACACATCTATTTACCTGAATCAGGATCGAGGAAGTATTTTCACGCTTTGGGAATGCGCGCAATCGATTTTTCGCATGATTTTACCCCTATATAGGCTGTTTTGGCAAAAAAATTTTCGGAGATTAGTCCCTGATTCTTACCCCCTTTAACCATCTTGTTTTAATACTATACATTCTTTCTTTCTCAGGCGTTTAATTATTTTATTGATTGATTGATAGTGTAATGATTATTGTTTATTCACGGTTGTTTAAAAAATCGATTTTTATATGACAATATTTTTCTTTGTAACTTTTTTACCTTTTTTGTATCTTTTTTTGACTTTTTTTAGCCAAAAATTACCTTTTTTGTAACTTTTGGTTGTAACTAAACTTTCTGTAACTTTTACAGGGTGTCTCACAAAAAACCGGACACCTTTTTACTTTTCAAAGATATAGATTCAGAAAGTAGAAAATGCAAATTTTAAATGAATTTTGTTCCAGGTAAACTTACGAATGGCCATAATTATTAGTGAAATCGTATATTTGTTATATTTAATATGTTGGAAAATTATTGATTTTATCCAAAAAGTAATGATTTTTATGAGAAAACAGTTTAGTCCGGACAAAAGTGTTAAAATATTTGGATTTAGGTTTATCTCAAGATCTGGAACAACATTAGTTTAGAGGATGACCAAATTCTAATATCAAAAATCATTTTTCGTTATAAACGACAGCCATGGAGCTTGAACATGGCTAAAAAAGAAGACTTTATATCTTTGTTTGAGTCGATCGAAGACATGGCTTGTTTATTGGACGAACATTGGGCTATATACTCGCTCGACAAGGTCAGTGTTAGTTTAAAAAAAATACACAAAGAATTTAGGAATTTGCTTATTTCATCCTTTTTCCAAATCCTGTATCTTCTTATAACATTATAAACCATCAATTTTTATGGCAAACTTATTACGAAGACGTAATTTATTCATTCTACTACAGTCGCAGTTCCATATAGTGACACCCACCATTCAGGAAAGACCATGCAGGGATGCCTCTTGGCGGGAAAATTTGTAAACGTCACCAAAAATCAGGAATAAAAGATTTTGAAATAACTCTTTTTTTTAAAGTTGCTCTATATATCCACAAAACTTTAAAAAAAAGAATTATTTAAAAATCTTTTAATTCTGATTTTTGGTGACGTTTACAAATTTTCCCGCCAAGAGGCATCCCTGCGTGGTCTTTCTTGAATGGTGGGTGTCACTATATGGAGCGGTGACTGTATATAAACCCCTATTTAGGCACTTAAAATCGCCAAAATGCCATATAAACGTTTTCTTACATGGTCGAAATCGATCGAGAAAAATAAAAATCCACCTCCAACTGTCATGATTCAGACAAGTGCCAGAAGCGGCAGCACTTTATTTGGAGGAATGTTGCACCATGAAGGTTATAGTGTAGTCTATGGAGAACCTCCGATATTTTCAGTCTTGGTAGTTGGCTATGTTACAAAATACTGGGATGAGAAAGTTAGAAAAAAGGTCTTTAACATGCTCTAGTTTAGGATCTTGAAATTCTCGTCCCTCTTTGTCTCCAATTTCAACGGAAAGACATTCCGAATGACCAATTTTGTGTGATAAAAACTACCGGTAGAGGAAATTGGCTAAATCCTTACTATATAATGGCACCCAACGTCAAAATGTTGTTTTTATTCCGGAAAAATAGCTTGTCTTCTACTGAAAGGCATCTCTCGAAGTAGGAATTTTTCGATTTTTTGCCACCATTTTTTAGCTTATTTGGACGATATCCTAACATGTTGCCAAAAATTTATCTTAAATTATATGAATGGGTGCCTAGGCTTATGTTATGGTACTCACCACTACATTTTTTCTTTGTTTTATTGTTGAAGAGGTTGAAACCAAAGAATATAAAGGTTATATATGTTACCGTAATATTGAAAGTTTCAGAAATTATAGACTCAGATAGGCCTAAGCCTAGGCTTAGGCCTAAGTCTAAGCCTAAACCTAACCTTATATAGTCTTTTCATCATATCTATCTGTTCTTATAGGAATATGCTTTTTGTTTTTACATGGGACCTTATGTTTTATACCGAAAACATCAAGATTTATTTGATATGCCAATTATCTGGTATGATCAGGTCGTCAATAACACTGAAGAAACTCTAGCAAGTGTCTTCAAGGCGGTAATTTTTCCTTAAACGTCTGTCTTTAATTTCAAATAGATATCTCAAAACAAGTCTGGATTGGAGATGCCAGAAACTTTGCTAGAATCAGCGAAATCGAGATTAGAAGTCGACTCACAACAAGGAACATATATAAGCAGAGAAAAGATGAAGAATGTCTATGTGACTCCGAAAAATGAAGAAAATATGAAACGGATTTATGAATTTGCAGAAATTTTCGAGATACCAAAAGAATGGCTGTAAAATATCTTAGAGACTTTGTTCTTGTATTCATAAGATTTAAAAAAAATTTCATGCCGAGTTAGCACATTTTTCGAGTTCAAATCGCTCCATCTGATCCTGATAACGATAATTTTGATACAGGGTGTTCGCGCTCAATAAGAGTGATAAAAAAATCAATATCACTGCGAAGATTCCCCTTAGCAGAACAGTGCAGAAAGGAGAATCCTCTTGACGTCCTTTAGCAGTACAATGCGCCAAGGAGAATCTTCTTTTCTAAGGGATTTCCCTTAGCTGCACAGTATCCTCTTGACGTCCAAGGAGATTTCTCTTAGCAACACACACACCCAAGGCCTGGCCTCATCATTCCAGCACCTTCTCCAACCATGCAAGTAGCGCAATGAGCAACTGCCCTTAGCCACATGAATTCACCGACTTGCAGGCAATCACTGTTATGAGAAACCATCCACATAGACATAGATCCTCTCGGGTGCATCAGCGAGGCCGATAAATCTACCTGCCCCTTTGATCCTACCAATACACCCAAGGCCTACACAGGGCTCATCACTCCAGTACCATCACCGACCCACATGCCGGTAGGGCATCGAGCGGCAGCCCCACGCCCCATCAGTACACCGACATGGACGGTTAAACTTTTGATTGATTGGACGGTTAAAGTGTGATTGAGCCGTTTTTTCTTCAAAAATGCTGCTGATTTCAAAACGTATAGGCTCCGCAGCCCCGCTGCAGCAGCGCGCTGTCAAATTCGGTGTCAATCTATTCCTTATGCATCGAATTTTAATGAAATAGAACGTTTTTTTCGAGAAACTTCAAAATACTCGCTAAAAACGGCTTGCAAAAATTGACTAGAAAAGTGGTGAAAATTAGTCATTTTTGCAAGCCGTTTTTAGCGAGTATTTTGAAGTTTCTCGAAAAAACGTTCTATTTCATTAAAATTCGATGCATAGGATAAATTAACACCAAAATCACCGAATTTGACAGCGGGGCTGCGGAGCCTATACGTTTTGAAATCTACAACATTTTCCCAAGCAAAACATTGCCTGATTGCAATAAAGTTTGAGTATTGACACGAAAATTTAAAATAACGAATTTCTTGACAAACTCGAATTCGGGATCTTTCAAAAAACAACCTATATTAACTTTGATCTCAAACCTTTGCCTTCATAGATAAAAACGCTTTAGAAAAATGACTTATTTTTTCTGAGGAAAAATCGTACTTTCAGGGGTCTAAATTCGATTTTGTTTTGCTCGCCTCGACTTTAAATCGACTTAAAAAACTGTTTCTAGGTCAGAAAAACACTTTCTGATCGTTTTTGGCACAGATTATGAAAATTCGATTTTCGACCCCCACATGTGTTTCAAAACTATAAAAAGGGAAAAAAATCTGTGCCACCAACAAAACCTCTTTAAAGATGCTCAAATATGCTAGTAAACGTCATAGAAAAATATTAAAATCACTTTTTCGAGAACAGCCAAAAATCGCGATTTTTGTGTGCCACCCCTTTTCAACTTCAAAAGCTATCTACTTTTTATGGGATAAATATTTCGGCTCTAGTCCAGTTTATGCGTCCCAAGTACTTTTATGCGTCCCATAAACTTTTATGCGTCCCATTAAATTTTTATGCGTCCCATCGAATTTTGTATGACAATATATGATAATCAACCTATATATGTTACCGGCAGAACTGAGACACCGGCATCTCAGAGAAGCCTAGGCAGAACTGAAAATCTTTGCCTAAGCATTTATGCCTAGACTTAAGCTTAGGCCTAAGCCGAGGCTTAGGCTTAAGATTAGGCCTAAGCCTAGGCTTGGGTCTAAGCTTAAACATAGGCCTAAGCTTAAGCCTAGGCTTAAGCTTAGGCCTAAG
>OZJO01030049.1:0-26338 GCA_900406225.1 Acrobeloides nanus | reverse complement strand
CTTAGGCCTTAGGCTTAGGCCTTAGGCTTAGGCCTTAGGCTTAGGCCTTAGGCTTAGGCCTTAGGCTTAGGCCTTAGATTTTATGTCACTTCCCAATGTCACAACTGGCAGGTGCTCGACCACAGTGTTCGGTGCAAGCTCTCTACAAGAAACTTTTTACAAGAAAAACTAAATCTTTTACAAAAAAGACATATCATCTTATACAAATAAAATCTTTTACAAAAAAACCATAACGTCTTTTACAAATAAAATCTTTTACAAAAAAAACTAATTCTTTTACAAAAAAAACTAAATCTTTTACAAGGAAAATTGGGACGCATTTTGTTATTTATGGCGCAATTCCCCGCCGGCGACATAAGTTTTTACCTCTTCTTAATAGTTTTCCAAATCAATTGATTTTTTGTAAGCAGTGGATTTTTCGGATGAGAGACTTTTGCGCATCGACATTTGCACACCGGACATTTGCACACCAGACTTTTGCGCATCAACATTTGCACCCCGAACTTTATAAAAATTTTGCCTACAAATAAGTTCACACTATTGTAAGAAAACCGGTGTAAAAGTTAGCTCATGCTTCATTATGCAAATGCGCAAATGTCGGTGCACAAATGTCGGTGCGCAAATGTCCGATGCGCAAATGTCGGTGCGCAAAAGTCTCTCACCCGATTTTTTGTCATGGGGAACTCAAATCTGAAGAAGTCTTAATTTGGCCACTGGAAGTTACTTCTACGAGGTGTATACTTTAAAGGTTTTAAAAGATGTATATCCTTCGTAGGGGTAACTTCCAGCTGATAAAATTAACAAATTCCTTCAGATTCGAGTTCCCCATTTCTAAAAACCCCGAGTACAAAATTTGCTGATTTGAAGAACTTTTAAGAAGAGGCAAAAATGAACGCCAGAGGGGGGTTGAACCAGTGCCATACATAGCAAAATTACTATATATGATCAAATAATAACAGGAAAATGATTTATAACTAAAAATTGGCATATGCAAAAATTTCATGAAAATGAAAAAACTTTAAATTCGGGTCAAAAAATGGAAAAGGCATAAATTAAGGTTATATAAGGATCCTCCTTATTGTTTTTTTTGACAAAAGTTAGAGTGACAAAAGTTATAGTTTTATGATGACGTGACAAAAGTTAGCGTGACAAACTCAATTCGTGACAAAAGTTATAGTGCCATAAGGACCATTAAGAAAATTTTTGATTTAATTGGGATTAGGGGGCGGATCCCAGGGGCTACAACGTAGAATTTTCCTGCAGACAAACATTACACGTTTATAATAGTAAAATTATTACCTTCTATAATCCAAAAAGAAGAAAAGTTGAAACTCGGCATAATATAATTAATAGTAATATTAGTACAGGGTGTCCCAAAAAAACCGGCTTTTTGCCCTTTTTTGGGCAAATTTTTCGAAAAAAATTTTTTTCTCAAATTTTTTTTAAATGACCTTTACGGGGGTAATTTTATGAGAGAAATCGATTCCGCGCATTCCCGAATCTTGAAAATGCTTCCCTGACTCTGATTCAGGGAAATGAGTGTTTTGTATTGAAGCGAAAATCAAACATTTTCGAATTTTTATGAGAAAACCGTCGATTCTTAGGTTTTTCTAGGCGGGGAATCGATTTGCTTCCAGAGCATGAAAACGCTTCTTTGACCCTGATTCAGGGAAGGAATCGGTGTATTAAAGCGAAAATCAAACATTTAAGGAGTTTTATGAGAAAACCGTCGATTCTTAGGTTTTTCTAGGCGGGGAATTGATAGCGAAAATATCAAAGACGATGGTCAAGAATGCATTTTAACGCTTCGAAGATGTGCTGAATCGATCCCTCGCATAAAATAACATTTAGAAGAAAAATCCAAAATTTTCATATTTTCACTTCAATACAAACACTCATTTCCCTAAATCAGGATCAGGGAAGCATTTTCAAGATTCGGGAATGCGCGGAATCGATTTCTCTCATAAAATTACCCCCGTAAAGGTCATTTTAAAAAAATTTGAGAAAAAAATTTTTTCGAAAAATTTGCCCAAAAAAGGGCAAAAAGCCGGTTTTTTGGGACACCTTGTAATATTAGTAATATTATTAATATTAGTTACATTAGTAATATTAGTAATATTAGTAATATTAATAATATTAAATAATAGTAATACGCACAATAATAGTAATATTAAAGTAATAACAAAATTAAGAATGAGTCCAAAACCCTAAATCATGTATCAATCATTTTTGTCAATTTTTTTAAATATCCATTTTTCAGTAAAAAATAACGAAAGTTAAAATTAAACAATTTCTTTTTGATGAAATTTTTCACTAAAAATTGACAAAAAACGGCTGTTGTTGACCCAACAAATAGATAGTCCACGGCGGCGCGATCCTTAGTAAATTTGTCCGAGAAATTGAACAAAAATGGTGGATTTTTTTTCCTTGCAGCAAGTTGTTCAGCATGGTCGAGTGCCCCGATATTCAACTGTGCTGTTTAAATTTCAGCGGTCGAAATTTAATCCATGGATAACCGTACGCGGTTCGATTAAAAATTGGGAGCTGGTCCCCAAAGGTCGGTTCTCGACCATGAAAAATTTTCTAAGAAAATTTTTTTCTGAAAATCGCAAAATCGAGTAAAATTCACTCGATAAAAATGAAAATTGTCAATTTTTATTCGCATTCTCGTAATTTTGGGTTTTTTAATTTTGCTTTGTTATTTAGTTCTCTTTAAAATGGCTTGCAACGACAAAAAATCCTTCGTATATAAATCTTGTAGCTTAAAATCATGTAATTCGTTGCAAGCCATTTTAAAGAGAACTAAATAACAAAGCAAAATTAAAAAAACCCAAAATTACGAGAATGCGAATAAAAATTGACAAGTGAAATTTACTTTGGCGATTTTCAGAAAAAAAATTTTCTTAGAAAATTTTTCATGGTCAAGAACCGACCTTTGGGGGCCAGCTCCAAAAATTGTCCTTTATCAGAATACTTACATGGACAACTAAAAATGGAAGATATGCCCATGTCTTTTCTTTTTTATCGCCATAAATTATTAGTGCGAGTACAAAATTGACCACAAGATAATATAACCAGGTTGACCATGATAAAAGCTGGAAAAAGAGCATAAATAAGATTTGAAACAACTGAAATATGATAAAAATAGCTCCAATTGATGTTGCTGCTGTCTAAAAAAGGTTTATAAGTTGTTTTTTAAAATTTATTAATTACTTACACGAATATGAACCCTACAACAGCATCGATACTTAGGATCTTCAACCTGATGTTCTGTTTTGTTCATTCTAGAAGCAGGTTAGGCTTACATTGATTTCGCATAAGGTGTCCCAGTCAGATTTCTCCGGTTTCTTCGCCAAAACTTTTAAAAATTATTTTATGAAGAACTGCGAACAATGTTTTGGATTTTTTGGGTTCAGATTTGGGCGACAGCGTATTTGGACCGCTAATTTTTTTTATCGATTCTTCATAAAATAATGTTTTAAAATTTTTTGACGAAGACATTGAAGATAGCTAGGTGGGTCACTTTGTAAATTCTTTGGCTAATACAGGGTACAGAAAATTATTGGTGATTTTGTGCAATAAGCCAGCTAACGCCTCAGCTAAAGTCGTAAACCGCTGTTTACAACAGCTAACGAGAAGCCTCAGCGACACCGAAAATGGAGGGTATTCGTTCATTTCAAAGAAAACGGAAAAACTTTTTTACTGGGTCTTCCGTTATATTGAATTAGGTTCGAAAATCAAGATATCCTCTTATGCATCCTGTATACGCCCCTTTTGATGAGGGATAATTCAAAACTATACATTTTTTCTTTTGATCAGGCATAAACTTACATAATACAAGGATCGGGTTGAATCTATAAAAAATAATAAATACATTATAAAACCGGTAAAATACTTCAAGTTCATTTAAAATTGTAGCTACACCTGTACGAGGATCTCCATTTTCCTTTTTATATAATCGATAAAAGGGGATTTCTTGTAATTCGAAAGGAGTGGCTCTAGTTTCAATAGGTTGTAATGATAAAGATAACAAAGTTTTAAAATTAACATCATCAATTAATTTTTCTTGTGTAAAAACTGAGTCTTCTTCGGACCATTTAGTCAACTCTCCTTCTTCAGCTAGTATTCCTTCGCCAACATCATCGAAGTATCTGGATTGAAGCTTTTCTAAATATGCTAGCTACAGTACTGGAAAAAAGTCTTGATTGCCTATGAAAAACTTGCATTTTTCAAAATTTTAATCACTTTTTTTGCAAATTTTGTTTATTTATTGCTTCTAGTTGATATATGTTGCCTTTTTATAGTTAAAAAAATGCTAGGAAAGTATAAATCAGAAGAATTAAGAAAACTTATTGTTGAGGCTAAACAAAGAGGGGAAATGGACAAAGATATTGCCGAAAGATGCCATTGTGGTACGGCGACTGTAAACCGGATTTGTAGGTGTGGAAAGAGACTCATACGGTAAAGCCCAAAAAATCAGGAAGAAATCAGGAGGAAATTCAGCAACAAAAACGAACTTTTCCGGGCGTTACAAGAAGAATGGAACCGCACCCCGGTAGACACCCTCAAAGGACTTTTGGAGTCCATGCCGCGAAGAATGAAGGCTGTGATCAAGACGAAAGGCTACCCGACTAAATATTAAATGTTCCTATTATGTTTTTTGTTGTTCTGGAGTTTTATCTTATTGAATACATGCAATAAATGTTTAAATTGAATTTTTTACATGTAGAATCAAGACTTTTTTCCGGTAATGTATTCTTAATTTATTATTTTTACAATGACGTTTATGATTATGGGAATACTAGGTTGGTAACTAAGTAATGAGCCTATTTTAAAAAATTCAAAAATAAAATTTTATAGACCATGAACTGAAATAATTTTTTCTGTAACTGATAGTACTCCTATCGAGAAACATTTTTAAAAAAAAGTTGGCCAAAAATGCCTTTATAATTGGTGAGAAAACTCAATTTTAATTTTTCGAACGAAATTTTTTGTCGAAAAAATGTTGAGGTTACTCGTTTCTCGTCTTTCTAATTTTCGGCCTTCATGTTTTGATTTAAAATTTTATTTTCAACAAAAATCGTAGTTAAATAAACTATTGCTTTATATAATCGCCACCATGTCGAAATTATGGATCGAGTAGTTGAAAGATTGCATTAACTTTCATCCAACACTTGGTCGTCTCGACATCAACTTTACTTCCTTCATGACAATGCTCGAACTCATGCAACTGCGTTGACTCAGGACCGTTCTTTGATTTAAATTGGGCCATTGTTCCACATGCTTTGTACAGCCCGGATAAGTTCCCATGCGACTATGCGTTATTCCGGTCTATGGAGCACAACTTGTCTGGAAAAGTGTTCGAAGATGAAGACGATGTGCATGAATTTTTGGAAGAATGGTTTTCCTCGAAGAAGAAAAGTTTCTTCCATGATGCCTTTAACTACAATTTTTGTTGAAAATAAAATTTTAAATCAAAACATGAAAGCCGAAAATTAGAACAAGAGTAACCTCAACATTTTTTCGATAAAAAATTTCGTTCGAAAAATTAAGATTGAGTTTTCTCACCAATTATAAAGGCATTTTTAGCCAACTTTTTTTTCAAAATGTTCCTCGATAGGAGTACTATCAGTTACAGAAAAAATTATTTCAGTTCATGGTCTATAAAATTTTATTTTTGAATTTTTTAAAATAGGCTCATTACTTACCCTAATTTTCCACGTATAAGATGCATCTTATACATAGGGTGCATCTTATACATAGGATAAAATTTGAAAAAGTATATTTTTGACACAAAACATCATTTCTACGGGTAAAAATAGCTGAAAATCACGATTCCGGCGTCTAAAAAAATTTTCGATTTCAAAGAACACATAAAATACAAAATATAGCATCATAACAACATCCAAAAAATTCTATAAGAAAAAAAAACTATTCATCAAGTAACAATAACAATAAATCAACAAAAACAGAAACAGAATTACCTATTCATCATCGAACCCATCGAATTCTTCATCCGAATAGATGTGAAAATTGCCCAATGCTGCGACCAATTCATCAGGAAGGACTTCCAAGCCCAATTCCTCCATCTCGACGTCCGATTCTTCGTCGTCGCTTTCTTCAACTTCTTCGCCCATCATCTTTCGAAATCCGTTTCGAATGCACTCGGGCGTCACCGCTTTCCACGCTTCAAGGATCCACTCGCAGACATCAACCAACGATGCATGGCGCATTTTTCCACCTCGGGTGTAGGTGTGCTTGTTATTGTTGACCATCCACCTCTCCCATTGGTTTCGCAGGTGGCTTTTGAATGACTTGTTCACGGAGATGTCGAGCGGTTGTAGAAGTTTGGTCATGCCTGTGGGAATCACGGCTATCTTCGTCGTCGCTTTCAGGCCCTCTTTTGCAATATCGGTGATGTGGCACGGAGCCGCATCAAGTGTTAGGAGCGAACTTTCGGGGCCGGATGCATTGCGCCGTTGGTTCCACACTTCCTCAGACCAGTCTCCCATAAGATATTCGTTCATCCATCCCTTCTCATTGACCTTCACAACAATTTCTAAATATCAACGATATGGTAAAGACAAATCAGAAAGTAAAACGTACCGTCGGGGAACTTCTCTTTCGGCATTGTCTTTCGCTTGAAAATAACTGTTGGCTTGCACTTCCCTCCGTCAGCGGTTACGCATAAAACCGTCGTAAAATTGTTCTTTTCAGCTCCTAAAAAATTATCGGTACTTAAAGAATAAAAAAACAAAACCAACCGGTGGTAGTTATGGCAATATCATGTTTTCCTCTTTCGTCAACGGTAAATCTGCCGGGCATATCGAACGAAACGGGCACCTCGTCCATATTGCCCAAATCTTTGAGCTTCACTCCTTTCTTTTCCTGATTTACAAAAGTTCGAAAACGAGCCATTTTTTCTTCCCATTCCGCGGGTAAATTCTGTCCAACCGATGTGGTGGCTCGTACCGACAACCCACTTCGCTTCATAAATAAGAAACACCACTTTGATCCGCCAACAAATTCTTCTATCCCCTCCTCTCTGGCGATCCTTTTAGCCTGAACTCTAATTCCCACTGTGGATACCTCAAATTACCATAGGTGTATAAAAATAAAATAAAACGGCTAACCTTTCTTTTCTTCGCGCGTTCATCAAGCACCCACTTTTTCAGCCTTCTTTCCAGAACCGGCCACTTCGGGTCCATTCTTCTACTCGCTCGCTTTTTTTGGGGCATAGCTTTCAACACGGCCTTATCTTTACGCCATCTTCCTACCATCATGTCGGTTACACCGTATTCTCTTCCAGCTGCTCTATTTCCATTTTCTTTCCCTGTATTTTCATCGACTTTCTCCGCAAACTTGACCACTTTCAGCTTGAACTCAGCTGTGTAAGATTTTCTTCGTTTCTTATCTCTTTCTCTCGGTGTTCGCACGGGGGATACATTGTCAACCCCTAAAATATTTAAAGCTTTTAACGATCAAAACTTGCCTTCGTCTTCACTTTGAGGCCCTCGTCGTTCCTCAATTTCGAATTGTGGAAATAGAAAATTTTCTTCATCCATATTTCTAAACAATCAAATACAAGTCAAGTGAATGAGCAAAATATCAAAAAATTTCAAAGTTTTCAAAATTCAATAAAAACTTGTTTTTCGTAGTTTGAATATGCTAATACAACCAAATTGAACGTATTTAAAATTCAAATATGGTTATTCGTTCATATTTGGGGGTGCATCTTATACGTGGGGTGCATCTTATACGTGGAAAATTAGGGTAGTTACCAACCTAGTAAAGTGAATAAAAAGAAGAAAATTTCTGATTTAAAAAATGCAGCATATTTTGTGCTCAAGTAATATGTAAAGAATTACTAATATAATCATATGGATGCATTCCGCAATAAATATAATCATTTGGATTCATGTTGCAATCATAAGTATGCATTACACAGAAATATTCAAGAACTACAACACCCAGACTAAATACATCATATTTTTGAAGGTCATCCCCATCAATATTATTCATTATAAATGCTTCGGGAGGTCGATATCTAGGCGTACCGCCTGTAGTTTTAGTACTTTCGAAGCGCGCTTCACCGAAATCCGCTAATTTAACCTTCCCTGTATAGGTCAAAAGAATATTTTCTGGCTTCACATCACGGTGTATAATTGGCGTTTCACAAGAGCATAAATAGCATAAGGCATCGATAATCTCGACAGTGATATACCCTAAAAGAAAAATTATTATATTTTCTTTTTTTCTTGAAACATATAGGAATTGGGTGATTTCGAAATTCCCATAATCTTTTATGCCTCTAAATTTTTAAAATACCAAAATCGGTTGTGAGGCAATTTTATTTTTCTGAAACATAAATAGTATCTTACAAGGGAACCAATAGTTCTGCCACACTCAGATTTTTATGAGACCTATCTTAAAAATCGGGAAAAAATAGTATATTAAGAATATATATATGATTTCATACACCAATCTTCATATCACGAGATATCGAGATGAACAGTTGCAAAAAAATTATTATAATTTTGTACAAAAAATATTCAAGAATTGTGGGATCCGAACTCGATAGTACAGGGTAAAAGTCAACGACGCTTCTAATTGAGCCACAGAGGCTAAATTTAAGTCCTACAAATTTTGGCCATCATTAAATGCATTTTTGTTTAAATCGAAATTTTTAATATTTTTTTATAACAAATTATATTTTTAAACAATTTTGATCCATTTTCCTTTTTTTGAATTTTGTTAGGGGGTACCCCTATAAAAGTGGTGTCAATCGTCTTCTCTCATTGTCCCCTACAATTTTTGTTTTGGTACTGAGGGTTAAACCCTCTATGGACACACGGACAAACAAACAAACATTACACATTTATCTTATTAGGATTTTAATTACCTATAAGTGTATTTAGCTTGCTTTTTATTTGATCATTTAAAGTTTTTCCATATAGCGACATTGCAATGCCTTTCGTATATAAGTCTTTCAAAGAAAAATCCATCCATTCCATGTACAGTAGGTAACATCCATTTTCCCTCCTATACCCATATAATCGAATAATATTAATCTCTATTGCTTCTTCTGCCTTCTTTTTTTCCAACATCATAAGCGATTTGATTTCATATAAAATATTTTTGGCTGGACGTTTATCTATTGTTTGCTTTAATTTTTTGACAGCAATATAGCATTTTGTTGGTGTGCTTTCTGGACTGTTAAGTCTTAGATAGCTGGGCTTATAAAGAAGTTTTGAAACATGTCCTGCATCTTTAATATGACCAATATTTTTAAATTTCTTTTTCTTGTAGCTAAATATTTTTTTCGGAAATTCTGAGCATTCTATATCCCATTTTTCTTCAAGCATATCAGCTTCATCTAATAACTTCTCATTAACCAACGAGTTATCCATCGCTAAAAAAAGTTAAAAATCAATAAAAAAATATTATTCTTTCAAAAATAGAAAATTCTCTTAAATGTTTTAATAGGAAAACAAACCTACTTTACGGATGTTGTAGACGTCTTGTGACTTGAAAAATAATTCAAAATTATTATCAGGGCATTTGATAAGCGTATGACTGATAACTTTATAAGTTAATAAAGCAATTTTCGAGTTACTTTCGGGACACTTGACAACTTTACATTCAATTTTTCTTATCTTTCTGGACGTTCCAGAACTCGTAATCCAGAATTACGAGTAATTCTAGATTATGAGTAATTCTGGATTACGAGTGTACTTGTTTATATCCACATGAATAAATGTTCAAAAAACGCATTTATTTGGTCAAAACCAATAACGTCCAGAAAGATAAGAAGTTTTTCTTATTTTTCTGGACGTTTTTGGCTTTGCCTAGAAAAATGCGTTTGAACATTAATCATCAACTCTTTTGATGTAGTTCTTCATGCGAATATAAACAAGTACACTCGTAATCAAGAATTACTCGTAAATATACTCATGAGATGTCTAGCTACGCGTAAAAGCGTGTATCAAGTGCAATCGTAATCAAGAATTACTCATAATCCTAAATTATTTTTACTTTTGCTTGAATTGCTAAAAATCATTATATTAGTGATTCTTAACACAACAATCGTGTTTATTGACATGATTGGTAGAACATTGTAAAACAAATCATTGGTTGAGAAGCATAAAATTTTTGAAAATTCATTGAAAAAGAGTTTTCATTTTCGGTCTTTCTGAGTCAAAAATAAAAATTTTTCTATCTTTTTCATAAAAATAATCGATTTTTTATGGAAGAATAAACTCTTGTGACTTGAAAAGAAATTCCAGATTATTCTCTGATATTGATAATCAAATTCTGAAATCATTTTTAGCTTCCAAAATAATAATAATCAACGATTACGTTCAAAACACTTTCCGACTTTACTTTATGGTTTCTTATGACTCTTGGCGTTTTTATCATTGCTCTGATAAATATGTTTTTGAGCACTCCTTCGTGTGAATATAAAATGCACTCTTAATCAGAAATCAGAAATTATTCATAATCCATAAAGTCGCTATTTGAGCTCTAGCTCGAAATTTTCTGAAAATGCAGGTATCGAACCGCAAATATAAAAATAAACTAGAATTCCTGGCCGACATTCCCCCTTTAAGATATCAATTTGATCGGGATCTTGTTCTCAATGATTAACCTCCCCCAATATAAAACATCGGCCGAGTTGTATTTTCTTTTGAGAAATTAATAATACCCACTTTTAAGGGTATGGCATGGAAAAATAATTCAAGATTATGAGTAATTCTGGATTACGAGTGTACTTGTTTATATTTACATGAAGAAATGTTCAAAAAACACATTTATCTGTGCAAAGCCAAAAATGTCCAGAAAGATAAGAAAAAGCGAATGTAAAGTCGTCAAGTATCCTGAAAATAATCAAAGATTACTTTATTAGATTATAAAGTTATCAGTTATACGTTTATCAAATCCCTGATATTAATCTTGAATTACTTTTCAAGTCACAAGATGTTTATTGCTTTCATAAGAGAGCCCTTATGTATTTTTTCGAAACAAATAAGAAGTGGCATCAATATTTTCGGCAATAGGAACGAATGCAACGCACAAAAAAATCTGCATTCGTTCCTATTACCATATTTTTGGCCAATAAGAAGAAGAAGTCAGGAGGGATAGTCCCACCCTTGCCCATGTATGCTTGTGATCGACTGATAATATACCTAGTTTTGTTCCTGTATAAAACGACAATTTTGAAACAAGCTTATCAGTTTTTGTTGCTCCGATGACTACCCTATTTTTAAGTATTTATTAAATTATATTAACGCAGATGCTACGATCGTTTGGTTGAAGTGTTTATACTTGAATAATTAATTAATTAATTTAGATTTTTGAAGCAATATTTTTTTAGATTAAAAAAATTTAAGACATCAAACATGGTCGGCTTAAAAAATTTTTACGCAACTATTGATAAAAAGAAGCCATCAGCGAAAATTTATTATACTCCTATTATTTATCCTACACAAAATATATCGCAAAAAAATCTGAAACAGTAATTTTTTAAGAAAAAATATTAAGGGTTTACCTCTCTCCACGTTCAGATATTTTAGCGTGGATATTTCTTTTTGCGTAACTTTTTAATTTAAAAGTAAGTTTGTTTTTGTACACACTTTTTTCAATGATGAAATTGACTATTCATTTTGCTATGTGTTAAAAAATTAGCAGATGTGCATAAAGTTCATTTTTAAATGTATAGAAAGTCGATTAGTGTCTAAAAACTTTTTCTTATTTGTTGCACTTCCGATTTACGCGCTTTTTGATAATTATTTTTGTTTTTCTACACACTTTTTTCAATGATGAAATAGATTATTCATTTTAGTATAAGTTAAAGATTGACATATGTACTGCAAGTGCGTTTTTCTAAAAAAATTCAGTAAATCAGACACGTAGATAGGCTAAAAGAAAAAAGTAAAAAATATTAGGTCCCCCCATCCAAGGAAGTAGTTGGGTTTTTTCAAAATCTTCATTTTTAAGGTTTTGAGTTTCGTAACACAGAAGAAGGCCGGCCAAAAATTACATATGATTTCCTCTCTTCAATTTAAAAAAATTTTTATTAAATTATTTTTTTTAAATACAAATATATTTCCGGATGAAGTTACTGCCGCTCCATTGGAAACTCGACACAGAAAGCGCGAACGCCCTAAAAAAGCTGGACCTGCTTTAAATATGGAATAATTTTTTACCCATCCATGTTTTTTATTTTTTAAATTTGATCAAATTTTAACCATTTTTTAATAACAATTCGTATATAGCGATTTATTATATTTTTCCCATACTTCACAAATGAACTTTATGCACATCTGCTAATTTTTAACACATAGCAAAATGAATAATCAATTTCATCATGAAAAAAAGTATGGAAAAAAAACTTACTTTTAAATTTAAAAAAATAAAGTTTCGCACAAAAAAATATTTTCCACCAAAAAAATTTTTCTGCGCACGAAAAAATACCAACCTTTAAAAACCCATTATGTTATGATGCCTAAAAAGACTCTATGATTTAAAAAAAAATTAAAAAATAGATACAAAGAAACCCATTTTATCTGCAATAGTTTAATAATTGTATACACCTTAATCTTTATTATTGTTGCAATATATATTGTATTACAGAGGTAATTTTTTAAATGTCCCTGAATCAGGAAAATATGAAAAATATTTAAAAAATATAGAATCATTCCCTCTGAAATTCAAGAAATCGATGATATGGTCAAAAATAAGACGTCAAAAGTATTACAAGATGTTAAGATGTCATTACAAGATGTCAAAAACGCATTACAAGATGTCAAAAATGAATTTAAAGAGTATTACGAAGATTTTCTAAAATTCTTTAGAGAGTAGGCTTACAAATATGCAAATTTTGGGAGTTAAGAAAAATTTTAGTTATGATAAGGTGTATACGAATTGGACGGAGATTAAGCTGAGGTTCGAAATTTTTGCCAAAAATTTGAAAGAGTTGAAAGCGGAGAAAGAGTTTAAATTGGTTTTTGGTATTGGCCCATTTTTGGATAAGACAGATGAGGAGCTGAGTAAGGTAAAAAATTTTCTATTCTATATACAGGGTGTCCGCGCATATCCCGACTATAAGGAAGCTTGAGATCTCAAAAGTGGAAAAATCTTATAACATCCGGTCTTTTGCAACTTTCTAGTTCTATTACCCCTTTTTATGGACATATATTTAAATATTTTTTAATCTCTGAGTATTGAAACAAGAATTTGAATCCCTGAAGGAATTTTTGAAAAATTCCACTTCCAATAGCTAGAGCGCATCGAAAAACGGTAGTATTCCAATTTTTGTTAAAAACATATTCTTCGTTTTCGAGAAAATTTAATTCAAAGTTTACTACAAATGACCGAAATTTGCAAAATTGAAGATAAAATTGCAGATAAAAAATATGCAAATTTCAGTCATGTTTAGTGTACTTTGAAGTAGAGTTACTCGAAAACGGAGAATATGTCTTTTTACGAAGATTGGGGTACTATCGTTTTTCGATGCACTTTATCGATTGGCGGTGGAATTTTTCAAAAATTCTTTAACGAATTCAAATTTTCGTTTTAATACTCAGATCATTTAAAAAATATTTAAATATTAGGTTGTAACATAGGTATTGTCAGCTCCAAAAAGTACATCTAATTTCAGCATTTTTCGCTCGTTTTCGATGAAATTTTTTTTAGTTGAAAATGCTTGCCTGACCCTGATTCAGGGAATACAAAGTTTTTGAACCATTTTTGGGGTATGCCCATCGTGGGGTATCTTCCAGTGGTCAAAATCAAAAAATTCCTTCAGATTCGTGTTCCCCATGTCGAAAAACCCCCTGACACTAAATTTCAACCAATTTGGAGAACTTTTTGAAAATTCGAGTTTTTGACCCCAAGAGAGTCAAAAACTCGAATTTTCAAAAAGTTCTCCAAATTGGTTGAAATTTAGTGTCAGGGGGTTTTTCGACATGAGGAACACGAATCTGAAGGAATTTTTTGATTTTGACCACTGGAAGATACCCCACGATGGGCATACCCCAAAAATGGCTCAAAAACTTTGTATTTCCTGAATCAGGGTCAGGCAAGCATCTTCATGCTTTCATACTTCGAAACTATAATACATTCAAAAATTTGTCAAAAATCGACTTCTATAACCAAAGATAGACATTTTAAAATTAATTTGCAACATTGAAAAACCTCCACTTTTTGAAAAAAGTTTGGATATTGACACGAAAACATGAGTTCCATTCAAAAATACTGATTAGATCATATCCAGCATGCACTCTTGCCCAATACTGAAAAAATTCATCGAAAACGAGCAAAAAATGCCTTGGATGTATTTTGTGGGTCGATAATACTTATGTTTTAACCTAATATATACCCATAAAACGGGGTGATAGGGCTAGAAAGTTGCAAAAGACCGCATGTTATAAGATTTTTCAGTTTTTGAAATCTCGAGCTTTCTTATAGTTGGGATATACGCGGACACCCTGTACATCTCCCCCTTTCGGATTTACAGTTTTTATTATAATATTCCAAAAAACTTTCCCTGGATCAAGGAAAATAGGATTATCGTCACATAAAACTATTAACAAAATGCTATCACACTCGTGTTCAGCATACTCGATTTGCTTTATATAAACAACGACCATATCGTATCCATATTATTTTATAATTTTACCCTGATTCAGGTAAAACTGTGTATTGACGTGAAAATTTGCATAAATTCAAATATATGGATTGATGGGTGTCGTTTAGAGCTTTCAATGATGCTGAACATGATGATGATGTTTATTTTTGCCAACATTTTCTGTTAGGGAAGGGGGTTCACTAAAAAACATACCAAAGTTTCAGATGCTCATTCCCCATAGCTACCGCTCCAAGATCGGCGAAGTTGCCTCAACCTTTCCCAAAATCGAAAATTCCGAATTCCCATCCCGAGGAAGTCGACCCAAAGAAATCGATTGGAGGAAGAAAAATGCTGTCACTAAGGTCAAAGATCAGGGTAACTGAACTTGAAACAAAAACTTGAAATTTTGAAAAATTCAGACAACTGTGGCTCGTGTTGGGCTTTTGCAGTAACTGCTGTAGTGGAAGGGCAAAATGCTATACATAATAAGAAATTGGTGAACTTATCAGAACAGCAACTTGTAGATTGTGTTCTTAGTAATAATGGATGTAATGGTGGTTATAGACCAAATGCATTTATGTAAGTTTTGGAGTATATCCCTATAAGTGAGTAATACTTATTATCCCATATCCCTATACTTTTCACAGTACTCCCCCCCCCCACCAGTGGAGGGAGGAGTACTGTGTAATTTTCAGAGGATGTAATTTATGAATTTTTCCCAAATTTTTTTGATTTTTTTCGCAAAATCACCATTTTTTCAATGAAATTTTTGAATTTTAGAGGAAATAGTTTCCCCCAATCACCCTATGGCCCTGCCCCGGTGGTATGACACTTGCGAACGGACTTTTGTGAACGTGACATTTGCCGTCGGTCTTTTGAGGACGGGCTTTTGCGGACGGGACATTTGCGGACGTACTTTTGCAGATGGACGTTTGCGAAAAGGACATTTGCGGACGAATTTTGAATTTTTTTAACAATGTGGCGGTGTGACACATGCATGTCATACCGCCAACAATGTAAGGTAATTTATCAAAATTCGTCCGCAAAAGTCCGTCCGCAAGTGTCATACCGCCACTGCCCTCACAAGCCTACCTTTTCAAGAATTTTTGTCATACCCCATACCTATATTCATTCTTACCAATGTAAGTGTCATTTTTAGAAGAAGAAAAATTTTGGGTCCAATTCATGTAAAAAATCACAAAAAAAGCAATTTTTTTGCCTCACCCTGTAATATTTTAGGTATATCCAAAAATATGGCCAGACAATCGATAAGTTATACCAATATAAGGGTAAAGAGCAACCTTGTAGAAATATCAGCGCCGATAGTGTATATATAGATGGCTATAAGTGGTTAGGTATGGATGAGGAAAGAATAGCAGATTGGGTAGCACAAAATGGCCCTATATCGTTTAGTAAGTAGCCCATACAAAAATGAAATTTCCCATAGAAAATTTTTTATACCAAAATAAACACCACCATCGTGTTCAGCATCCTTGAAAAGCTTTACCCATAATGTCATATTTTTGAATTTTTTCAAGTTTTCGTGTCAATATACGGATTATCCTATTATTACCCCTACCGCTATTTACCAATTGCATTAAGGAGTTGAACGTTAGCCGCTTATTATAATCCTTAACGTAAACGCCTATTTATGGACAATTTTTTATTATCTGATTGATATTTGATTTGATTGTATTGATTTTTTGTGTGTTTGACCATCATGAATGGTGTTTTACTGTACTATTGTGACATGGCTTTACTATTCAGTTGCTTTCTCCCCTTGGCAAAATCCAATGAGTTGCGAAGGCCCACTTCCTAAGTCCAAAGGAACAAGAGATACTGGCGACGCGTGTTCAAGATTTCAAGGACATACTTTTCCAGGCAGAAGAACCATCCCGACTCCGAAAATTCATTGGCATTTGAATTCGCGTATAGACGAAGATTTTGGGGCTGCGCCAGTGAACAAAGTCAAGAACACCTGCACAAGGTTATCAACTAGGAAAAAAGGCACTTCTCTGCTGTGAAGAACGAAGAAGAATTGTTTCGGAAGATTGCCACTCTACGTAAACGCCTATTTATGGACAATTTATTTATTACCTGATTGATATTTGATTTGATTGTGTTGATTTTTTGTGTGTTTGATCATCATGAATGATGTTTTACTGTACTATTGTGGCATGGCTTTGACTATTTTATTGCGTGTTTGGCGGGTGGTCTAAAATCGAACTTTCATAACCTATCCCAAAAACGATCAGAATGTGTTTTCCTGGCCTAGAAACAGTTTTTTAAATCGATTTAAAATCGTTTCAATCAAAATAAAGTCGAAAAATTTAGATCCCCGAAAGTTCGATTTTTATTTAAGAAAAATAGTGTCATTTTTGTAAAGCATTTTTAGCCATGAAGACAAAGGTCTCAAACCAAAGTTAATATATCATCATTTGCGTCTTTTCACCCCCTAATAGATGCAAAAAGAATTATTGAAAAAGCTTTTACCCATAAAAAGTTATGAGGTTATCTTTGGGACCTAATTTTGACCCCAAAAAATCACTAAAATGGCTCTAGCTCCCCATATAGGCCTCCTCATAAGCTAAACCAATTTTTTTAAATGTACCTCAGGGTACTCTAAAACCCTATACCAAATTTTTTACAAAAGCGTGCCATCAACTGGGGTGGTTCCCTTGTAAGTTCAAAAATGCGAAAAAATCCTTTAAAAATCTTTTTTTAACAAAAAGAAACAGGTTTTTTATGTTTTTATTGTTGTCTAAACTTTTTGCACACGTTGGTCAGCCGTGTATTGTTAAAATTTTTACTGAAACGATTTTTTATTTCTCCTGAATCGGAGAAGATTTTTAATGTACAGAGTGTCTGAGCATATTAGTTGGATATGAAAGCTCGATATTTCAAAAACGAAAAATTTTTATAATATCGGTCTTTTGAACTTTCTAGTCCTATTACTCCGTTTAAACGAAAATTTAAATTTCTTAAGGAAATTTTGAAAAATTCGACTTTCGATCGATAGAGCGTATTAAAAAACGGTAGTACCCAAATTTTTGTAAAAAACATGTTCAAGGAAATTTATCTCAAAGTTTACTAAGAATGACTGAAATTTGCATATTTTACCTTCAATTTATGCAAATTCGGTCATTTTTAGTAAACTTTGAATTAAATTTTCTCGAAAACGGAGAATACATTGCTCGACATAAGTATAGGTTCATCTTAAATTTTGTTATTTTTGGGTATCTTACATAGATAAATCAATCGAAACCGAATCCAATCGTGAGTTCCGTTCAAAGATACTGATTAGATCATATCCAGCATCAGGGGTGTCATGAAACTCGAACTCGGACTCGAAAAATTCTTCGAGTTTTTCGAGTTTTGCTATTATTTTTTTGTTAAACTTATATTGTTAAAAATGTGAAAGTTTAACAATTTTAGACTTTATTTTTTCGAAACCACGCTAGAAACGTTTTTCATATTGAAATACATCTGCCAGAAAGAAATTTTGGCAAAAAAAATTATCTTGGGTGTTTTAGAGAGGTTAGAAAATTCAAAAAATGCACGTAAAATCGATGGTATTGCGCTTCGGAATGGTTTTTAATTTTTTAGGGATCGAATTTTGACTCGAAATGACTTTTAAAAACTTACCATGCGTTAATCTAAAAAAATAAATTCAATTTTGAGCGCTTGGATTTAAACTCGATTTTTGGCGAATTTTTAAAATGTGGAAGCAATTTAAAAAATAGTGATTTTCACCATTTTTACCCCTTTTTGGGGTAAAAATTCGAAAAAAAATTTTTTTTCAATAATTTTATTTTTATAATAAATCCCGCCATATTTGCTATCGATTGAGCTATTGATTATCAGAATTGGATCTAAATTCGATTTTTGGCGAATTTTTAAAATGTGGGAGCAATTTAAAAAAATTGATTTTCACCATTTTTACCCCTTTTTTGGGGTAAAAATTCGAAAAAAAATTTTTTTTCAATAATTTTATTTTTATGATAAATCCCGTCATATGTGCTATCGACTGAGCTATTGATTATCAGAATTGGATTTAAACTCAATTTTTGGCGAATTTTAAAAATGTGGGAGCAATTTTAATTTTTTTTAAAACCGTGATTTTTACTATTTTACCCCTATTTGTTGGCTAAAAATTCGAAAAAAATTTTTTTTCAATAATTTTATTTTTATGATAAATCCCGTCATATGTGCTATCGAATGAGCTATTGTTCTTCAGAATTGGATCTAAATTCGATTTTTGATGAATTTTTAAAATATGGGAGCAATTTTAATTTTTAAAAAAACGTGATTTTTCAAATTTTGGGATAAAAATAGAGACCGCCATATTTTAAAAAAAGACCCCAAAAAATGGGGTACAGGTGACCCTCTTAAATTGTCGAGTTTTTTTGCTAAAATAGTATTTTTAGTGTTGCTCTACAAGACTGTATCAAAATTTTTTTTTAAATCGACAAATTTTGGGTACTTTTGACCCTCTCAAAAATGTCACTTTTCTAATAAAACATCAAAAATTAGCAGAAAAATTGAGCTAGCTCCAAAACTATGACGTGAACATTTAGGAACACTTGTACACTTATTCTACCCGGTATTTTAGACATTTTTGTCAAAAATTTTCGAAAAAAGAACCCCGCTTAACCCCCGCTAAGCCCTGCGAAAAATGCAAAATTGTGATTTTTATCATGTTCGATAAGTTCGACAGACAGGCTAGACAACGATATAATTTTTTCAGCAGAAGCGATGAGGAAGAAAAATTACATCGTTGTCTAGCATAGCTGTCGAACTTATTAAGGGGAATAAATTTCATGAGCATATGAGGGGCAAAAGGTCTCCTTGATAAGTTCGACAGCCATGCTAGACAACGATGTAATTTTTCCGTTTCTAATCTTGCGTTTCCAGTTTTGCTTAAATTGCTGTTGTGACATCGAATTTACCATTTTTTTCCATTTTTCTCGAGTTTTTACTAAAGTATTTGGCAACGATCTTAATTAAAGTTGTTTCTACACCCATTTTGGACACTTTTAGCAAAAAATTTTGGAAAAAATCGGAAAAATTTTTTTTACGTGGCGGTCTCTAGATAAAAAATTGAAAAAAAATTTTTTTTCAATAATTTTTTTTTCTAAAAAAATCCCGTATTGGGGCTTTCGAATTAGCTATTGGGCGACTGACTTGGATTTAAACTTGATTTTTGGTGAATTTTTTGAAATGTGGAGCAATTTTCAAAACCTATTTTTCACTATTTTTGGGTTAAAAAATCGAAAATAAAATTTTTTTGCAATATTTTTTTATCGTAAAAAAATCCCGTTATTAGGGCTATCGAATGAGCCATCGGGCGACGGAAACGGATTTAAACTCGATTTTTGTCGCCATTTTGAAATGTGGGAGCAATCAAAAAAACAACCTGTTCATAAAACGGAGTGATAGGACTAGAAAGTTGCAAAAGACCGCATGTTATAAACTTTTTTCGTTTTTGAGATCTCGAACTTTCTTATCCTGCTGATATGCTCGGACACCCTGTATAACCCCTAAAATTTTAATCTCCGTTTTTCAGGTATCAATGTCACAAAACCCATGTTTAATTTCAAATATGGAGTTTTCAACCCTTCTCCCGAAGATTGCCGCAATAAATCCAGCGGGGTCCATGCTATGGCTATTATAGGCTATGGTGAACTGGATGGGGTACCCTATTGGTTAATCAAGAACAGTTATGGTACCGACTATGGTATCGATGGATACTTAAGAATGAAGCGTGGTGTTAATTCGTGTGGTTTGGCCGATCATGCTTATACTGCGATAATTAAGAATAAATATTAATTATTGTGTAGAAACTTGTATAAACTCTTGGATCGGACTCTTGTCAACCAAAATTTTTTTATTAAAACAAGAGAGTTTTATTTATCCTTAAACGCGCTAGTTTTGTTTATGTGATTGTTTGTGCTATCTCGGTAACCTTAAGTCCAATTCCGTCACGACCTATGCCAATCGATAGGGCTCGGTGAGAGGAGAAAAATGACACTAAAATCATATGGTTACCCTTCAGGGAAAAATCGCTCAATTTAAACTTGGTATTTCTGATGTAGTTAAGCAAAAAATTGATCGTGATCAGGGGCCATATGAGTAGGAATATCATAAGTCAATCTCTGATTAGTGACAAATGTGTTAAAAATAGTGACAAAGCATTTTTGATGATTTTTGGTGAAAAATTTTTTATTGAAATTTTTGAAAAAATGGACTTTTTTTCAAAAATTTTCAAAATCAGGAAAAATACTTTGGTCCCACAAAAGAAAAGGTTTACAATTTTTCCAGGAACGGGGATGTTCGAAAAATAGTGACTTTTTTCAAATTAATGACTTACTGACTATATGCCAAAATAGTGACAAAACTTATAGTAGTAAGATTAATTAAAAGAGAACCGCAACTTGAAATTGTTGATGATACCGATGGAAAATTTGATGATATATTTTTTGCATAAAAATTTTGAAGCTGTCCTAGCTGGAGGGAGTCAATCAATAGAGTTCAAAAAGATGAGTTAAAATTTATCAATTTTTTCAGGACAGATCTATATTAGGGGCAGAGCTGTCAGAAAACTTGCCTTTGGTGCAAGTTTTACTTGCATCGAATTTTTCCGAAATTTTTAATTTTTTGGCTAAAACATGTGTAGAACGACTAAAATAGTTGAAATAACATCAGGGTTTCTAAATTTACTTAAATTTAAGTAATTTACTTAAATTGGACCCCGATTACTTAAATCATTTAAGTACTTAAATTTTACTTAAATCAGAAAATTTCTCTTAAATGATTAAAATATGAAAATTGGCACAAAGTTTTTCATCAACTATCATAATTTAACGAAAATCGCGAAGGTTAACATAATTCGGCTTTGCTTGATTTGCAAAAATCGTTTCATTAAATAAATCATATTGAAATCAGGCAACGCAAACTATTGTAAATCTGCTTAAAATATCGAATTTGATCATTTTCGTTCATTGATTTGCTTGTAAAATGTTTTTGAAAAAAGATTTTTTGTCGATTTAATTTCTTTTTAATTTGTTTTTTTGTATAAAAATTTTTTTATAGCATTGGAAAATGCGCCAATCAAAAATTTCGAGTAGTTTTTTAAGCGTACAAAAATTTACGGTTTCTAATGCAACCGAAGAAGAAAATGTTCAGGTTAATGTTGTTTGGGTGCCATCATTTATCATTTTTTCAGGAGATTACAGTAAATGATCTTGAATATGCTGCAGAAGATAGACAAGAGGAAGTTCGAAAAAGTTTAGAATCGATCGAAACGAGTCAGGAAATGGATGATTCACCGGCTGAAGATCTGAACAAAGTAAATTTGTTTGTATTTTATAAAAATTCTAAAACCCTTTTTTAGACGCCACCAAAGAAGAGGGCTAAGTATTCACATTTCGGCCAAAAAACATCTACAACTAGAAAGTTAGCACTTTTTGACAGTGCATGGACAGTAAAATATCGAGATAATAATGGATCTTCAATTATTTTTCCGCTGAAAGATGATGTTCATAAGTTTTTGTGCAAAGCTTGTTTTAGGTGAGCTACCTTTTTTTAAAACTTTTTAGCTCAGCTTTTCTTTTTAGGATCCTAAAGACACACCACCTAAGCCACACGTTGAGACGCTCGAAGAGAAGAAAGCTCGTAAACGCAAAGAACGTGAAGAATTAATAGCATACAAGATCGAACAAGGAATTGCAACATGGTCACCTGCCGATAATCCAAAAGCGACTATGGATTCTTACAAGACGCTGTTTGTTTCTCGCATTATTAGTTTTTAAGTCACAACCCCATTTCGCCTTTCGTTATACCTGGCTCCATGAATTCGTTATACCTGGCTCCATCTACATGAAATTTGCATATTTACAATATGGAACAAATTCATGGGGGAAATGTATAACGTGGGGCAAATGGAGTGCTGCCGTTTTTATATTGTGTTGACTAGTGGCGTAGCTAGGAGGGGGGAGGAGGATTCCTCCCCCATTCCTGAAAAATTTTCAAATAATCCCCCTTATGTCCAATTTTTTTGAAAAATTAAAAAAAAATCAATGGTTCCCCATTATGATTTTTCACCAAAATTTCCCTTTTTTACCAAAAAGGTCCAAAATTTTCCATTTTTCCTACAAAAATTTTCTGAGCATTTTCAGCTTAAAAATAAGAATTTTCAAAAAAATTTTCGCCTGCGGTGAGGTTTTTTTAAATGAAAATTTTCACCAAAATTGTCCAATTTTTTCCATTTTTCAACAAAAAATTCCCAAATTTAACATTTTTTTAAACCAAAAATTAGTCATTTTCTGAGCATTTTCAGCATATAAATAAGCATTTTTCAGAAAAAAATTTTGCCTGCGGCGCTGGTTTTTGCATTAACTCAAAGATATCAACAAAATTTTTGTCGAAAATTTCTAAGCGTTTTCAGATTAAAAATAGATATTTCCAACGAAAAACAGGGAAGTTAAGATTATTTTTGAAATTTTTTTAAAACTCGAAAAATTGCCTTGGTTCCCTCCCCCAGTGACACAGAGGGGGGCGTGGCCTCCCCATAACGAAAAAAATGAAAATTTTTGCCTAAAGTCCTCCCTTATGCTTTCCCCAAATTTTTTTCAAAAATTCTAATGGTCTCCAATTATGATTTTTTACCAAAAATGATCAAATTTTCACTAAAAAGTTTAATTTTTTTTCACCAAAAATCGTCATTTTTTCATCAAAAATTTTCATTTTCCGAACGTTTTCAACTTAAAAAAAGCATTTCTCAAAAAATTTTTTGCCTGCGGCGCTGGTTTTTGCTTTACCTCAAGATTTTTCAACAAAAAATTTTCGCGCCTGTCGGCGTGAAAAACAAGGATAATCAAGGTGATTTTTTGAAAAATCGAAAAAATCATAAGAGTCCCCCTTATGTTTTCCCCCCAAAAATTTAGAAAATTTTCGAAAAAAACATAAGGAGGGATCAAGGCAAATTTTTGAAGTTGGGCCCCCTTGAAATTTTTTCCTGGCTATGCTACTGCCCCAATCCCTTCCTCTGAATCAGGGTCAGGCATGCATTTTCACGACTCGGAAATGTGCGCAATCGATTCCCCATGCAAAATTTCAAGAAATAGCTTTTATACTCACTATTAAAATCGATTTTTACAGGTTCTTTCGATTTCTGGATCCAATGCTTTTTGTGAGCGAATATTTTCAATTATGAATGTTCAATGAACGCATGAAAAAATTTATTCAAACATTCAACAATCGAAGCTATTACCAGTGTTAAAATCAACTCCTGTGTTCTTCCTAAAAATTCCAAGAATTGTCGATGTTTAGAAGCATACAAGATTTTTTCGACTGATGAAAATCTTTTGAAGAAAATAATTTCTTTTAATAAAAATTCTCGTTAATTGTTATTATTAATTGTTATGTTTATTTTTTGTGTTGATTAGAAATAAGATTTTTTTAAAATACAGATTTTTTATGTGAAATTTTTATGTTTAATACATGTACTTATTTTTTACTTAAATATAGATGTGAAAACTTAAATTTTACTTAAATTTTGCCATAGAAAACTTAAATTGGACAATTTCATTTAGAAACCCTGAATAACATGTTTTTAGCTAAAATTAGGAGTGCAAGTAAAACTTGCCCGAAGTTGCATTTTTGCATCACTTGCATGGCAAGTTTTACTTGCACACGCTAATTTCGCCGTGTTTATCTCGAAAAACGATTTAAAAATATTTTAAAGTAAAACTTGCATGGCAAGTTTTACTTGCCCATGATGCAAAGATGCAACTTCGGGCAAGTTTTACTTGCACCAAAGGCAAGTTTTCTGACAGCTCTGATTAGGGGTAAAATTTATCGAGGAAAACGCTGGTGATGTTATTTTAAAGTTAAAATCTATAGAAAATTTTTTGTAATCATATTTCTCTTCTAATTGATCCTACGGCATTCACACCCAGCCAATCGAAACAAGTGAGGTGTCTCGGACAAGCTTAAGTATGTCCGAGAATGTTTTCTTCTTTGCTTTTTAAAATGTATCTCTTATCTCCGTTTCTAATCTTATGTCTGGTATGTGTTATTGTAATAAGAAAATGGATTTTTAGTCAATCTTACAAATAAAGCTTTTACATAACGGTCGTTATACAAATTCCAGTGTGTTATTTTCCGGGCATACATCCCGTAGGTTTCAAACCAGAGTATTTTTCCGGGCATACCACCCGTAGTTTCAATTATGGGGTCAATGGAAGAAAGAAGTCTGCCGCATCAATGGAGTGCCCGACCGTCAGATCAGAAGTTGATTGGATGAATTTAACTGAAGAGAGAGAGATTAGGTGAAAAGACTGAAATGCTTTTTCATTTTTGGGACGAAATTGCGGCCCAATATTCTGTCAATAATTGAAACTTGTTTTTGTTTTCATACCGTTTATGTTTACACCAGCTATCTTTCATCGCCTATATTTGATATCATATTGATAAGATCTCAAAAAATGATTCTGATTTTTCGTATTAAAAAAATCAAAATCCTATCAGACATAAATAGCAAAAAACAACCACAAAAAAATAATTCGGATTATGAATAATTTTTGATTACAATTATATTTGTTTATATTCACATGAGGGAGTGCTCAAAAACATATTTACTATCAGAGCAATTCAGCGAAAAAACGCATAGTAATAAGAAAACCGAATGTAATTTCGGAAAGTGTTCTGAACATAATTGATAATTACTTTAGAAGCTGATATTAGCAGTTTGAATATCAACCAGAGAATAATCTTGAATTTCTTTTCGACTTACAAGATGAAAATCAATATATAAAAACCTATTCCTGTGTCGCACGTACGCGCGAGATCTCGAGTAAATCGGATTGATATGCGGTCTTTTTTTTAAAGTTAGGTAGGGGGTAGGTGTGCAGGAAACAAAAAATTTGGGATACCCTCTAAAAAATTAAAAAATTCAATTTTTTCAATTTTTATGGGTTTTTTCACAGGGGATGCCGAATCTCAGCTATTTTAGTGTTTCTGGTGCTAATTTTTTGTACACGGGGGTTTTCGACTATGGGGAACACGATGGCGATATTATTGTTTTGACAAGTTTTTTTAAAATTAAAAAATTAGGGGGCTACCCCCCAAAAATTGAAAAATAATGCGAATTTCAAAAATGTCTCCAAATCGGCTAATTTTTTGCACTTGGAGGTTATTGGGTATGGGGAACACGATGGCAATATTATTGTTTAACAAAAATTTTAAAAAGAATTAAAAATCGTCGATGTCGGCGTCTGTAACATCGACGTTTAATACGCTGACATCGTTAAAGGTACAGGGTCAGAATGGGCTCATTAAGGCATGACTATGCTTTTATGGTCAGAAACCGCTATTTTTTAGCAGAGAAACAACAATTGTGAAGTCAACTTTTTCCTAGACCTCATCTTCACACTTAAAATTGCGTATCAAGGTAACATAAATAACACCTTCTTGAGAAGATAAATAACACTTTCTTGAGTGTTCAAAGGTTGCCTTAAACAATTTGAGCGCGCTGCAAGTTGAATTTATAAAGTGAGATTAATGCATGGGAAAGTTTTTTAAAGTCATTTTTATTCAAAACTCGCGTCTTAAAAAATTTAAAACCTTGTCTGAAGCTCAATACCATCGATTTTACGTGTATTTTTTGAATTTTCTAACCTCTCTAAAACACCCAGGATAATTTTTTTC
>OZJO01030047.1:0-10983 GCA_900406225.1 Acrobeloides nanus | reverse complement strand
TTTCCCCCCCCCCCCCCCTCTTTAAAAATTGAGCTTCAAAAATGAAAAATTATGGCGTTACCCCATTTGCCCCACGTTATACAATTGCCCCACGTTGTAACTTATAATGTGGAGCAAGTTGGTGGGGCAACTGTATAACGTGGGGCAAATGGGGTGGCACCAAAATTATGTCATAAAATTGAAAAACATGTCTAATAATGAAAATTTATGAAAATTGATATTATTTTTTATATAAAATTCTTGTAAAAAAACAAAAAAAACTTTAAAATAGCAAAACCTTGCTTAATGACATAGTGTGTCCAAAACACACTATTTTTTGTAAATTACTTCCTAAAACATCAAACATCAAAGCATAATATACCCAAAGCACAAAAAGAGTGCACAAGATGTACATATTGTATACAAACAATGTTTTACCTCCCACTTCACGGAAGTCAGTTCACGATATCTTCATAAAAGAGTGAGTTCTGTTATTAGTATTTGTATTGACCTTTTGAATAATGATGACTGTCTCAGTCAGCAGACAAACAAAGGTTGTACAATTCCATCTTCTGATGAAGGAAAACGGACACAACCTCTATAAGACCAACAAGGCCGGTCACAGTCTGGTATGGAATATCTGTGTTTTAGAATTTACTACAAACAATAATGATAATGAACAGAGATAGTCATGTGCATATTTTGGCGCAAATCATCAAAAAATATCTCAATGTGCATTGTCTCTCTTTCAAATTCCCTTGATCACAGATGAGCATTAATGAATTGCTAAATGGGAGAGTGAGAGAATCTATATGGGTAATCTCATGAAAACGCATAATTCCTTTCTAACAGCGAATCAACTTTTGCCCCCTGACAAAAGTGAGAATTTTGCTACCGGAAATTTTTCAATGGAAGGTCAATTTTCATACGGGGAGATTTAGCTCTCATGGGGATAGTGTCACCTAGAACACAATCTTCCTATGAAAAATTACTTCAGAGGGTAACAGCCCACACCCTGATTGGGGGAGCAACGATCAGTTGGTGACATAAAATTTCTAGCAGGGTTTAGGCCTAAGCCAAAGTCTAGGCCTAAGTCTAAGCCTAAACCTAGGCCTAAACCTAGGCCTAAGCATTGACCTAAGCCTAAGCCTAGGTCTAAGCCTAGGCCTAGGCCTAAGCCTAAGCCTAAGCCTTGGTAGAGATTTTATGTCACCAACTGACAATTTCTATTGTCAGTTGGTGACAAAGATTTATGTCACCAACTGACAATTACCCCTANCAACTGACAATTTCTATTGTCAGTTGGTGACAAAGATTTATGTCACCAACTGACAATTACCAGGCTGGGGGGGGGGGTATCCTAAGGGAGCAAAAATTGACTCGTCCTTTCTAAAAACACCCTTAATACAAGGAGTTCTATCAAAATTGCATCAAACTATGAGCAAAATAATTCTCCTAATCTCGATACTGAATTGATTTTTTTACTTGCAAGTTTTAAACTTGTGTTATGTGCTAGATAAATTTCCTTTTATTCAAAAGCATTTCAACCTTCAAATTCTAGCTCAAAACACACTCGAATGAATAAAACAGGCGCTATATAAATATTGCAGATTTTATTACAGAGTGGGGCAAAATAACGTATACGATTTGATAAACTTTTTATTTGCTCATCTTTACATAGATTTGGTTCTATTATTTATCGTAATTGTGTTTTTGGATGGGACGATGACACAGAAGAATACGAAGTGGAGTGGGTCTACCAGCAAGACTCGGTCCCAAGTCACAAAGCGAAAGAGACTCAACGGTGGCTCCGAGAAAACGTGCCGGATTTCATCGCCGTCTTGGGAGTGACCGCCGTACAGCCCGGATCTAAAACCACTGGATTATTCAATTGATTGCATGCACAAAACCCCACGAATCGATGAAGTCGTTGAAGAAGGCAATCAAGAAAGCGTGGGATGAGATGGTTAAGCGAATTGTGGATAGCTGACCTAGCCGCCTCCAAACGTGTGTCGATGCAGGAGGATATATTGAATAAATTTGTGTTATTACGTTGTTTTTTGTTGTTTTTTGTTGTTTTTATTGAATAAATAAAGTTATTTATCGAGTTTATCAAATCGTCGTATACGTTATTTTGCCAACCCTGTACTTCATTTTTTTTATCAAATGTACTTTAAATGTATTTTACACTTGTAACATCATTAAATATCAATTTTTTAAATTGATACTGATCAATGATGTTACAAGTGTAAACTTTTTTTATAAATTGATATTGATCAATGATGTTACAAGTGTAAAGTACATTTGATTAAAAAAATTAAAATATACAGGACATACTATGGCAGGGGGTATAGAAATGTACCACCCCGTTTCAGGAGTGTGGTTGAGCTCTAGAGGCATATCTCGCGAAAAAAAAGAAAAATTTCGATATCTCATGATCCCTCTGTAGGATTAAAAACTCGTCTGACAGTTTTGTAGAGCAGAGTCTGCTGAATCTATCTTTATATACAGTTTTTATAAAATGACGGGATTTTTTAAATTTATGACGGGAAGAATGTTTTGCAGCTCAACCACATTTTTTGCTATATTTTGAAACGGGGTGGTACCCCCTGCAAAAAGTTCAGCGAAAATTTTCTTTTTTTACATTTCAAAAATTTGCTAAAAATCGAGTTTAAATCCGTTTTCATCGTCCGATAGATCAATTGAACGCCCTAATCACCGGGCATAGGTCGCCAGTAGGGGGAGTACATCGGTCCCTCAGGATGAAAAATTTATTTTCGATTTTTTTGCGAATTTTTGAAATGTGAGAGCAATTAAAAAACCGTGATTTTCACTATTTTTGGGCTAAAAAATCGAAAATAAATTTTTTTCAATAATTTTGTTTTCTAAAAAAATCCGGTGATTAGAGCGTTCGATTGAGTTACAAAAAAACAACCTGTAGGTAAAAGTTTAAAGATTGATATTTTTTGAAACATTTTTAACCCCCATCAAAAATCATAAGGGGGATCCTTACGATTTTTTTTTGGTCGGCCTTCGACCGGTCAAAACATAAGGGGACAATTTGGGAAAATTTTCAATTTTTTCCATTTCAAGAGGGCAATTGATCGGATTGAGCCCCCTAACGCCACCCTTGAATATGCCAAATATTTCATAAAATAACAACCAAACATTACATTACCTTTCATCTGATTTTGTTTCAAAGATTTTTTAAACTGAAATGTGTCATAATATCTAGAAGTGCTGAAACTAAGGATTCATTTAAGTAGGAGGATAGTAAAAATATTTTTCTTTCAATAACTAATAATGCTTCATTGCCTATTCATGGTTTCTCATACACTTAATCCTATGATGATTATATAAATTCACAATTTATTATCTTTGACGATATTTTCTTATTTTATGCATTTGATCATTTAAAATATGCTTTTCAAAATTTTCAATTTGAGTTAAAAATTTTTTTGCACTTCTCAACATGAGTTAGTTTTAGCTTTCGAGATTGGATCATAAAACATTTTGGATATTTATTTTCAAAAAGTTCTGATTCCATCTTTATGAATTGGATTAATTTGCAATTTTGAGCAAATATTAGGTAAGGAAAAAAGTTTACGCCATTTTTTATTCTTAAAATTTGATTTCTATATCTTACTTGGTCTATTTTAAAATTTGTTTGTAAACATAGCCTTGTAACGCTAGTGCTCCGACCTGTTACGTTGTGTTGATTGTTGTATGTATTATCTTTTAATATTAAACGAGAAATGTCTGTCTGTCTGTGTCACCGAATTTTGTAACATTAAGTCCAATCCCGTTACGACTTAGATTTTTGGAAAGAGCTCGGCGAGAGAAGAAAAACGGCGGTAGGATACTTGCGGACGTACATTTGCGGACCACACTTGTACAACCCCCCCCCCCGAAATTCGGGGGGGGGGAGGTCACCTGCAACCCGCAGGCCAAAATGACTTTTCGCCCGCAAATTTTGCGAGCGAGACCCATTTCGCCCGCAAGACTCCTGGGATGCGGGCGAAATAAGAGAAAAATTTTGCGGCTCGCCCGCAGCTGCGAAATTTTTTTACAAAAATGTCTAGAATAATATGCAGAATATTTGTACATATGTACTTTTTTGTTCAAGTTATAGCTTTTTGAGATATTTCAATTTTACTGCTATGTTTTACTCTTTTAGTAGAAAAGTATCGATTTTGTAAGGGTCAAAAGTACCCAAAATTTGTCGATTTGCATAAAAATTTTGTTACAGTATTGTGGAGCAACACTAATAATACTATTTTAGCAAAAAATTCGAAAAATTGAGAGGGTCACCTGTGCCCCATTTTTGAGGTCGTTTTTTAAAATATGGCAGTCTTTAGTTATAGCTTTTTCGATTTTTGCGTGGTAAACGTATCGTTTTCCATTGTTTATTCAAAAATTTTCAGCTTTTCCATTGAAACGGATTATAATTATTTCTTGAAAATAAAAAAGAATTCTCTCATTGTAGCGAAGATTCTTGATCACTATAATGAATATATTTCTGTGGGAGGGTTTACTTTATTTCTATTTTTTTTCCTTTACCTTTACACGCAACTTACAAAATCGAATTTTATAGGAAAAAATTCTGTCTACAATTAGTTATTATATAAAGAAACTAATCAAGTTAATAAATTTATTATGTCTAAGGAAAAAGTCGCGTTTTCGGACTTTCTCAGGTTTTTTTGGAAAATTTGGAAAACCCTGTACATATATATTTTTTCAAAATTTCATTTTCAGAATTTTATAAATGCCAGNTACAAAATCGAATTTTATAGGAAAAAATTCTGTCTACAATTAGTTATTATATAAAGAAACTAATCAAGTTAATAAATTTATTAATTATGTCTAACAAGTAAAGTATCTCATGTTGATTTCTTCGATTTCGCCCAAACATATGTCAATTTTTTACCCATGGTGGGAGTAATAAAAAACCGCAAAAAATTTTGCCTACCGACACTCCTATGGGGAGATAGGGCCCAAAATGTGGTTTGTGGGGTCAAAACTAGGGTGCAAAGAAATGGTCATAACTTTTTATGGTTAAAAGTTTTTCAATCACTCTTTTTGCATTTGACAGAGGGTGACAAGACGCAAATTATGGTATATTAACTTTGGCCTCAAACCTTTATATATATTATTATATATATTACCTTTATATTTATATATATGACCTTTATATATATTATATTAACTTTGGCCTCAAATCTTCATGGTTAAAAACGCCTAACAAAAATGAACCATTTTTCTTAAGAAAATTCGAGCTTTCGGGGGTCTCAATTCGACTTTATTTTGTCCGGTTCGATTTTAAAGCGACTTAAAAAACTGTTTCTAGGTCAGAAAAACACTTTCTGATAGTTTTTGGAGTAAGTTTTGAAAGTTCGATTTTCGACCCCCTCTGGACCCGCCATGTCATCCAGCCACCAGAGGTCGAAAATCTAAATTTCAAAACTTACTCCAAAAACTATCAGAAAGTGTTTTTCTGACCTAGAAACAGTTTTTTAAGTCGCTTTAAAATCGAACCGGACAAAATAAAGTCGAATTGAGACCCCCGAAAGCTCGAATTTTCTTAAGAAAAATGGTTCATTTTTGTTAGGCGTTTTTAACCATGAAGATTTGAGGCCAAAGTTAATATAATATATATAAAGGTCATATATATAAATATAAAGGTAATATATATAATAATATATATAAAGGTTTGAGGCCAAAGTTAATATACCATAATTTGCGTCTTGTCACCCTCTGTCAAATGCAAAAAGAGTGATTGAAAAAGCTTTTAACCATAAAAAGTTATGACCATTTCTTTGCACCCTAGTTTTGACCCCACAAACCACATTTTGGGCCCTATCTCCCCATAGGAGTGTCGGTAGGCAAAATTTTTTGCGGTTTTTTATTACTCCCACCATGGGTAAAAAATTGACATATGTTTGGGCGAAATCGAAGAAATCAACATGAGATACTTTACTTGTAAGGAAAAAGTTTTTTATCGCGTTTTCGGACTTTCTCAGGTTTTTTTTGGAAAATTTGGAAAACCCTGTACATATATATTTTTTCAAAATTTCATTTTCAGAATTTTATAAATGCCAGCTGAATTTATTTAATTTTTCTTTATTTTGATGCTGCTATAGTTAATAAAAAAATATGATGCTAAATTCAACAGAAGAGGTAAATTAACAAAAAAAATTTAAAAATCAATTTTTTAGATGATGCATTATGAAATAGAACTATTTCTACCTACTATAGTTCTTATTTTATTATCTCTGTTAGGTAACATTGGGAACTTTTTTATTGTTTGGGTTACTTTTACAAATAAGTAAGTAAAAATGGATATTGACTTTCTAACCCTTCACTTCCCTTAATATTCTAACTTATAATTTTTCTCCTAACCCATCTTAAAATCCTGGTCTACAATTTTATCGATAAAACTAACCCACCTCCACATTCTAATTTTACTATCCCTTCTATTTTCTCTCCTACTTCAACTTCTTAATAAGTTGGAAGAGTAGATAAAAAGTTATGAATCCGTATCACCTTTATCTAGCCTAAAGCATTTCTTTTTTCGAAAACTGATTTTTTTATAGAAACCTCCAAACTTGCTGCAACTGGCTAATTGCAATAAACGCCATTTTTGATATCATTCATCAGTCGGGTCATTACATTTTTGCTTACTATATTTTTACGGGTATTAATTACACAACATTTCTTCATTGTTGGAGCTTACAAATTTTGCCATTTGTTTCGTTTCTTATTGGAATGTGTATTGTTAATTTAATTGGTATTGATAGATTAATTTGTATAGTATCACCTAGATTGTAAGATTTAAACAAATTAAAAATAGTTGAATATGCGTGGAAGGGGAAAACGCGTTGGATAGGAAGACTTAGCTAGGCTATACTAGATTAGACTAGACTATACTTGACGACAGTGGCGTATTCAGAAAGGAGCTAGACGGGCTTCAGACCCATCTATATCGGCGAAGCCGCAACAAAAAATTATAAACCTAAGAGCTCCCTTATGTTTTGTATGGATTTTTTCGATTTTTGAAATTTCAGCCCCCTCTCTCTCAAAATCCTCCCTACACATCTGATGACTATATTAATGTAGGACAGAACAAATTATGAAAGAACTTTAAAAAGCTATAAATTATCTTGTTTAGATACAGCCATTTAAACAAACCAATTTATATATGCGGTCTTTTAATGATACCAGCTGTTTATGGAATTTCTTGGAGTGTACTCACATATCATGAAGCAAAAAGTTTACATAACTTGTAAGAAAGACTATTCTTTTTTGTATTATATTGTTTCCTTTTTAGCAAAATAATTTGTATTATTGATGCATTTCATACTCTAAGAATGCGGGAAATTCAAAAATATATTTTTTATTTTTTGACAATCTTAATGATCATAATTTATACAGCTATGTGGATATTTGTTAGGAAAATGAAAGGTTAAATTTTTCGATTTTTGGTTAGATGAAGATAATTTAACCTTCCCCTCCCTCCGATCTATCTTTACTATCTTTGGGATTGTTGAGGTGTCTCCTTGTACATCTATCCCTTCACCTATCCCAAAATAAACATGATTTCTTCATAAACCTGCGCATGAAACTGATTCAACTAACCTAAATTTTAGATCACTGTATAAAAACTAAAAAGATTCTAAAATCTTTGACAATTGTTATGTTCATAGTGGTCATTAGCTGGCCTACTGCTTTGATTACACATAATATTGTTTTATCGCTTATTCCAGATGTTAACTTGCTAATTCTGTCAATTTCGCTTGGCATACTAATCAATTTTGGTGTTTCTATCAACTTTATTGTATATTATTTCTTTAGGTAGACATTGTTATATAAAAATATCAATCAAAATTTAATTTTTAGCCGCGACTATAGAATAGCGTTTCAAGCAAAATTAGGGTATTTAATGCCATATCGAAAACGTAAAAGTGGCTTCCAATTAGTTGATCTAGCCATGAAAATACGAGTAAAACGTCTTTCAAACTTATCTACTATTTTAACTGAACTTAAATATTCTTCGAAAAATGATGTTTATTTGTAATATTTTTTATAATATTTTAAAAATATAATAAAAAGTATATGTATCGAGAAATTAATATCTTTGCAAACCGCACTAAATTGACCAAAAAACCCGACCCCGAGTTTAGCACTAGGGCCGAGCATCCGTCTTCAAGCTAAGCACCATATCTAGAGTCCGACCCCCTGTCAAACACACGACCCAGAGCCGAGCACCCGAACCAAAGATAGCAACCGACTCGAACCGATCAACATGGGTTTGGTTTTGATTGGTTTTGAACAAGTTCTCGGTACGAAGCTTTGACAATATACTAAAAGACATTTTTTCTTAGGTTAACAAAAGTTCCTTTTATACAAAAAAACAGTCCAAAATGTTGTGTTTACAATGCGTTCTATCTTCGATGCAAAATTTGTTTTTTGACCGTATTTTTGCAACCATCGTGAATTTTTCTTGTGAATTTTTTTGGTAAAGAAAATTTTAAAATCTTTATTCTTGCTTTGATTTTCCACTAAAAACAGACAAAATCTTTCTCAATAAAAATCGTAAAAATCTATATGATATATACAAAATGAATATGATTAACCCTATAGCTGGTAAGATAATATCAAGACAATAAAATTGAACAAAATTCAAGTGCCTTCCAGACATATCCAAGTTATTATCCTTGCCAAATTCAGCCGCGAATTGTGTATATTTCATGATTCTCTGATCAGAATTCATGGGTTTGGTTTTGATCATTTTAGACATGCGTTTGGCATGAATTTGATAACTAAAAAAATTATGATTGGATGTTGTTTCTGATCTCGGCATCGGAGTTGGTTTTGTGCTCGAGGTTCAGCCTTGGGAATCGATGGGTCTTGGAGATCGTCCCTATGCCTCGGGGTCTCTTTCTCTGTAGCTCAGGGCTGTCTTGTGAGATCGGGTATAAACCCTGAGGATTGAGGATCGGTCCTGAGGCTCAAGATCAGAAATTCGGATCGGGACTTGGGATAAGATCTGGGGTTTGATTGGCCCCGATGCTCGACGATTGGATCGAAACTTGAGGATTCGCCTTGGGACTCGAAGTTAACCCTATCCTAAAAATTAATAGATTTTCTGATCGAAACTCGATTCCCCGTTTTATGTGATGAAATTGACATAATACCTATCGTCATCGACAATTTTTTTGATAGCTTCAGTTAGTTTTCCTTCTAGGATTTCTGGTTTTTGCACAACCGTCGCAATTTTTCTATATTCAGCCATTTGAGCATTCCTATACTGATCCCCCATTAGAGGAATACAAAGAAGAGGTACCCCTGCGTAGGATGCTTCCATGACACTATTTGCTCCTCCATGTGAAATGAATGCCAACATTTTAGGATGAGCTAAAACATAAATCTTTTATGAAAAAATTTGTCAATTATTACCTAATAAGTCAGTTTGTGGCAGCCAATTTCCAGTAATCACGTTATCATAACCATGTGCTATATTATCTTCATCTTTTTCGTATTTCCATAAAAAGGTTATTTCTGGAAAGTGAGCGAAGGTTTCTAAGAACTTCTTTTTCATGAGATCTGGCATCTTATAACTTTGTGCTACAGAACCGAACGAGACTAAAATAACGCCTTTTTTGGACGAGTTCATGATTTCTTCGTATTTCTATAAAAATTTGATAAACATTTGAAAACAAAGTAGTGTCTTAAACGGTAGTAGGGAAAGGATCGATTAAGTCTGGTACTTTTTCGACGTCGTTCAAAGATGGTATTTTTATGATTTTTTTTAACGAACAAAAACTTACGAGAGATTATTGTTTTCGTTACTTTGACCTTTGTGGGGGAGGAGGTACGTACCCGATTGCCACCCCTTCCCTATGACAATGATCTCACCGTTTCTAAAGGCTTTGGTTGAGCTTGACCAAGACCTCCTATATAAACAAATTTATGAGAAGTCGGTTGAGGATAATCCAGATGTTCATCCGCATTAATAAAAACTAGACTGCTCTCAGCTACCATGTTCTAAACAAAAGTTCTGGCATTCATTTCCTAAGTATACCTACCGCGATATTAAAATTATCTCCTAACAAAGATTTTGCAACTTTTTCCAATGGACCCATAAAATTGTTAAAAAACCAATAGTTCGCAAAAATTATTCCGAATAAATTCTTGCCTCTTTTGATATAACTGAATGGTGGAGAACCCGAAGATGCTCCTAAATATTGATTTTCAGATTTTTATTTTAAAAAATGATTGCCTGGAAGAAAACTAGGAGTTGAAGGGATTCCAAATTTACTAGACATCATAATATTAAAATTAGTGCCGGCAAAAACACTAATATAATTATCTATGCCTAAACGAGCTATGACAGCATAGAAACATGGATCAAACGGCTCGCCAATTGCCATTGTAAAATTTTCGGATTTTAGCTTGTTCATAAGAATATCATCAGTTAGTTGGGCTAAAAATTTTGATATACAAAATATGGGCAAAATCGAGTTCCGCTCGGGTATGGTTGACCTAAAGCTGACTCTAAACCTAACAAGGGAACCACTAGTTCTGCCACACTCAGATTTTTATGTGACCTATCTCAAAAAAATCGGGGAAAAATAGTATATTAAGAATATGTATATGATTTAATACACCAATCTTCCTATCACGAGATATCGAGGGGGAAAGTTGCAAAAAAAAATTTATTATAATTTTGTGCAAAAAGTATTTTACACATGTGGGATTCGAACCCGGCTCGTACAGGGCAAAAGTCAACAACGCTACCAATTGAGCCACAGAGGCTAAACGTTTAAAATCTACAAATTTTGGCCATGATTAAATGCATTTTTGTTTACATCGAAATTTTTAATATTTTTTTATAACAAATAATATTTTTAAACAATTTTGATCAATTTTCCTTTTTAAAAATATTATTTATTATAAAAAAATATTAAAAATTTCGATGTAAACAAAAATGCATTTAATCATGGC
>OZJO01030041.1:0-20516 GCA_900406225.1 Acrobeloides nanus | reverse complement strand
TACAACCGTTTCAAGATGAAGTTTTGCGCTCGTCAGTTCGGCTAAAAATGACAAAATTAGTTCCTAAGTGGAAAAATTAATGGGGAAAAAATTAAACTGTGCAAATTTTTGAAAAGTATAATTTAGTTTCTTTTCTCAACAAATAGAGAATTTTTTCCATAATAACAAACAAACACCTTTAGGCTCAATATTTTTCGTTTTATCAACAATAATTTCAGGCGGTTTCTTAAAAACTGAATCATTGTTATCATTTTCTTTATCTTGGGCAACCTCTATAGCAGCTGGGATGTTATCATTTACTACAAAATAAAGATTTATTTAAAAAAAATCAAGTCAAAAGCTTACATGTGGAAGATCTGCGCAAATTTAGATGTATACTATCGCCATGCATGATAAAGCAAAAATTTAGATCTGAAAATTTGGTTCTAAAATTTTTAACGAAACGACTTTCGAACAGTAGCGTATCCAAGGGGGAAGGCGACTCCTCTATGAAATATGAAAATTTTTTACTAATGATCCCTCTTGTTTTTGTCCAAAATTTTTCAAAAAACCAAATGGTTCCCTCTTATTTTTCATAAAAAATCGTGATTTTCTGAACATTTTCAGCATAAAAATGGCCATTTTCAAAAAAATTTGGCGCCTGTGGTGCTGTTTTTTGGTCAAAACATCAAGAATTCAGCAATATTTTTTTTTTTTCGAAAAATCAATTTAAGGGTGGGCAAGGATAATTTTTTCGATTGTTGGGGAAAATTTGTATAAAAAATCATAAAAAACCTAATGTATATCCTTATTTTGAGTTCCGCGATTTTTTTCTGGATACGCTACTACTTTCAAAAATGTTTCTTTTCGTAACCCTACAAAAACAAAAAAATATAAAGATATATAATGAATAAAACTCATAACCAAAATATAACAAATGACCAAGAATAAATACTTTATTTATACATTAAAAATAAAACGATTAAACAAACCCAAAATAAATATAGTATATTTTTTAATCCTTGACGTAATCCAAATCTTCTTTAAAATCAGCGAAATAAAAGTAAAATACATAGAAAATAATCAAGCCCAAAATAAATATAGCACATTTTTCCACCATTGGCCAAATTCGATTCTTCTTCGACTGCGACGTTATGTCAGTAAATTCCTCTTCAAAGTCTTTCGCCTCCTTTTCAAGCTGAGAAAAATTTACTGTAATCAAAAATTCTAAATTACCTGAGCAAAATAAACTTAAAGCTTTTCATACTTGGCCTCTAACTGTAAAGCCCTCTGCATCAATTCGTTCAAAACCAAGAGATTAGTTTCATTTTCGACCGGTGCACGTTGCTATAAAATATTGAATTAAAAAATTGTACAGAAAAAATAACAGCAAGAGTTTCAGCTGGTTCCTTAACAGCTGATCCATTCTGCACATTTGCTGTATTCTCTTGATCAACTTTCATAGCAATTGGGGAGTTATCGCCAACTAAAAATGTATTTATTCAACAAGAAAAGCAAGCCTNTATAAAATATTGAATTAAAAAATTGTACAGAAAAAATAACAGCAAGAGTTTCAGCTGGTTCCTTAACAGCTGATCCATTCTGCACATTTGCTGTATTCTCTTGATCAACTTTCATAGCAATTGGGGAGTTATCGCCAACTAAAAATGTATTTATTCAACAAGAAAAGCAAGCCTCAAGCTTACCTGTAGAAGTTGAAGCCGAAACATACGTGCCAATGCCGCGTAAATCTAGATTCGTATTTTGGCCATTCATGATTGATAAAGCAAAAAATTTTGAACATATAAATTTGGGGAGTATAAGGCGAAAATGGACATCTTTTGGATTTCGACAAAGCCGGTGTCAATCGACTCCATTCGAAGAGTTGAGTCCAAAACATTTTTCTGACGAACTTCTAAGTGTGACTTTTGGAGGGTAAAAATGACTCAAAAAATGTCATAATTATAACATTTTATATTGGTGGAATTTTTAGAGCATTAAAAAAATCATAGAACCAAAATTTTGCAAAGTTACCATCAGATATTTGTAAAAATGTTTAAAACAAAAATTTTCATTTGAAAAATCTGGCAATAAGTCAAAGCTAGATTTTCGCGCCAAAAACTATCGTTTCGATAAACTAAATTTTCAAATGTTTCTTACGACAAAATATTATTAGCACTACACACACAATCTTTGAATAAAAATAGACAACAGGCAAGAGTATGAAAAATTCCCATTTTTGACAATAAATTACCTTTTGTTCAAAAAACTAATACGCCAAAGTAATCCTCGAAAATTCGGGGTCTAAATATATTTTTGCAACGCAGTATATATCGTAAAATTTCCATATAAAAATTTATTTACAAACAAAAATTTGACGAAAAAACATATACATAAAAATAGTATATCATAAACACAAAAATAAATATCTATAAGCTCATACTATTCATGAATGGTGTAGCTTCTATAGCGGTTGTGTGCCGAGATCGCGTACATAAGCAGGAATATCAGGATTATAATTGTCCACTTTAAAAGCATATTCATTCGCAGGATCGTCCAATAAGATCGGCTTCTCGAGATAGATCAAGTAGATTTTGTTGTTTACAACATCATACCATGCATTTTGAATATTCTCCAATCCTTTCAATATGTAAATTCGCGGATGTGAAGCACTGCAGTTGTGATAGATCTTCAAGTATGGTTGTGGAGCACCAAATACATCACCGATATTGCAGCTGAGGAAAACGTGTTTCTCCTTATTCGCAAGTGTAGGCAGTGGGTTTTCATCAGGCTTTCCATAATCCGTAATATTATCAAGCTGTATATAAAGTCGTTTTTCTCCACTATGCAAGAGGCTAAAAATTCATCATTAATAAACATTAAACAGTGACGTAGGCATAGGAGGCAGTACCGCCCCCCCCCCCATATTCTTATATAAAAAAGAGCTCAAAAATTAAGAAAACATACGTAGCCTGTTCATCCCTAGTACCAAAATCATATTCCCACATTTCGACTACAATCTCAATCCCTTTATCATTATTCACAACTTTGTTATTACAAAACTTCTCAGGATCCGCACAATGGAGCACGCCTGGAAAGAATTCCACCTGGACACAAGACTTACTCGTTCTTTTATCTTTTCTGCCTCTCTTTTCAACCAGCTTTTCTTGATCTTGGACATGAAATGCTGGCTTTGTCAAGACAAGTGAAATGCTAAAAACAATAAGAAAAATGACTATTTCGGAATATATGATCAGGGACCGCGGATGGTATTCATGACTATAGTACATGAAAAAGCGTAAATGGGCGTTTTTCAAGTTTTTGTTTATATGAAAGGCCTACATCTATAGAATTTATTAGTGTGTAAATTTCCAAATGGGACCAAATACTTGGATTTTTAGAGCCAATCTGTGACTTACCCCCAAAAAACATGATTTTTCGAAAAATCGCCATTTTTGTGTACTTGTTTCAATTTTGACCGGATTTTTTTGTATGAAATCAATAATTGCATGCTCTGAGGCATATTTGTACCAACCTTTTACCGAATAATATCACTTATTCTTAAAGATACAGTGATTTTTTCGAAAAAGGTCAAAATGACAAATTCCACTAAAATTGCCATATCTCGGCTATTTCAAATCGTCCAATTACTTCCATTTGGGGATTAGTAAAGAGATATTGGATTACACAATGGTACAAAAGTACAAAAGGTGTCTTTTGAAAGTGACGCTCCGGAGCTATCTTTGTAAAATATTTCCATTTTTGCTTTTTTCGGGGTATAAAGGCAAGAGAAACATTTTTTAGCACCCAATTTCACCGAGAATCGCTTCCCCGCTCGGAAAAACCTCCTGTATAAAGTAAAAAAGACTACTCCGCGCTCATTTGGGGGAAGATAGCGCGATTTTTCCCCCAGAGGAACCCCTTCCCCGGGGAAAAATAGCCACTATCGTAGAGGTACCTTTCAGTGATCAAAATCAAGAATTTGTTTCATATTCGAGTTCTTCATGCCGAAAAACATCCGGGTATAAAAAATAGCCGATTTGGAGAACTTTTTGAAAAATCGAAATTTTCCTCTTGTTCCATCAAGCGAAAATTTTTTCAAAAATTTCTAAAAAAACATCGATCCTACCTATTTTGAATGGGAAAAACGATAGTGATAGTTAAAAATGTTGAAAACGCCTTTGTACGCTTTCAGATTTTTCATTAAAAATCTGTGTACGCTGGATCCCTTTTTCCACACTCTCTAGCGCAAAAATTTTCCACTTATTTTTTAATTGCAAAAATAAAAAGTGCTAATTTATGAAATACAATAATATTAAAAATCCTTTTCCATAAATTAGCGCCTTTCTCGCCACTGCTTTCAGAAAAATTCTAAGACCTACCTTAAAATAGAAATGATCAAGAAAAACTTCAGCGATAACAAAGTTTTTGGCATGCTGAGCAATTGGAAAAAGCTTTTGTATAACTTCGGAAAAAAGGCTTTCAATAATAATGAACAAAACAGGAAATTGACGTTTGGACAACAAATAAACGAATTAAGAAGAATTACACAAAAATAAAATACAGTTGATTCTCGATAGTACGGTCCAGTGCAAGAACGTAAACGAAACCGTAAAAACTGTAAACGAAGCGATATCTTTTTTTCTTAAAGGGGGTGCAAATTAGGGCCCTTTTCAACAAAAATTTTTTTTTGAAAAATGACCTTCTAGGGGTGAAAAATCGATTGCGCACATCCCCGTCGCGTGAAAATGCTTCCTTGACCCTGATTCAGGGAATGGGGTGGGTGTATTGAAGCGAAAATCAAATATTTTCGGATTTTTATGAGAAAACCGTCGATTTTTAGGTTTTTCTAGGCGGGGGGAATCGATTGCGCGCATTCTCGAACCGTGAAAACGCTTCCTTGACCCTGGTTCAGGGAAAGGATACGTATTTACGTAAATACCGTATTATCTCTAATAGAAGGACATGTCCTTCTATTTTTCAACCTTCCTCGGAGACATAAATTTTAGAAAATTTTTCATAAAACATAAGGGGGGACCCTTATGTTTTTAGGTGACCCCTGTCCTTCTATTAGAGACTGTCCTTCTATTAGAGATAATACGGTAAATTGATTTTCGCTTCAATACACTGATTTTTTCATCGAAATTTAAAAATTCAAAATCTAGTATTCGAACCTTTGGACTCGATTAAATTCTAACACCCTATCCACTCTGCCATGCTAATTTGTAGCATTTTTTGTAAACTTTTGACTAAGTTTTCATTTAGCACTTTAAAGCCGATTTAGTTGAATTTGATCATTAACCCATAGTCCACAAAAGTATTACTAAATCTTGTCTTTATATTTTCTCGTTTCAGTTCAAGGTCTTCTCCGGAAATTCGCGATGTTCATTTTGGAATCGCATGTTGTTGTTGTCCTATTCAAGCGATAATAGCCTGAAAATTCGCCGTCGGAAATAATGGCCTAAATCGGTCGGTGCGCAACCATTTAAACCTGTGCAAAAATTGAATGGCGTTTGAGGTTTATAGTTTTAGTTCAGGTCCTAGCATTGTTGTTACGCCTACTTTTGGAAGAATTGATGAGAATGATACGAAGTTTACTAAGCCTTAAATTGCTGTTGATCGTCTTTATTGAGTGTGTCCCAAATCATTTGATGGAAAATTTGTTTTCTTGTTTTGAAGGTTATGGTATAGGAGTTTCTAAAAATGATTTTTCGTAAAAAGAAAATTTTGATGTTTTTGCTACTACTATCAAAATTTTTTGAGTATCAATAAAGGGAAAAGCCAACCCCCCACTCCCTAAAAAATTTTTTGAATGTTCTTTTTTGTGCCGAAATGCGATTTTTTTAGCTAAAGTCTTTTTTGCCAAAAATGCGATATTTGGCAAAAATAAAGCCATTTTTCGCCTTAAAAAGTTTTCTCAAAAATCTACTGCATTACACCACCCTCCCCCCCCCTCTCCTGTTCCAGAGCTGGCTACGCCACTCAGGTACGTAGCGAGAATCCAGATTCGGAAGGGAAGTCTATACCCCTTGATTATTAGGAAAAAATTTTCATTTTTTCGATTTCGGAGGGTCTATAGACCCCCTTGCCCCTCCTCCCCCCATGTGCCTGACGCCACTGCTCTGGAAGTATCGAACCCTCGCTAATAAAACGGAGGCCCAAGTCCTATCTACATTACCACAATCTTTCTCGTCTCACAAACGTCATATAAAAATTTAGGTCCATGTAATATTCTTCAAATAAAATGATCTCTTCAAATGTTTCTAAACTTTTCCATTTGTCCTTGAAACATTTTCTCCTACTTTGCTTTTTACAGCTCTCTTATTGTTCTAGTTTGAGTAAGTTTTGAAGCCATAAAATTTTACGACTTTGATTTCAGCAAAATTCTTGGAATTATGCAACATTTTTTAGGAGTATGTGAACAACAAGGAACATGCAGAAAATGTGATAACGATAGATTTTCTTATTATATGTGCAGGACAAGTTTTGAGTGTTTTCCGGACGAAAAATGTGTTGATGGATTTTGTTGTCCATATATGACTTTTACGAGTCCGGCGCCGACACTCGAAGGTATGGATTAAAGTATCCAAATAAAAATTTAAAGGGCAATTCATCTCAAGATGAAAAATGTTAAAAAATCTGTTTGAGAAATTTTCTAGCACCTTAAAGACCAGTCCACGACAAATGATTTTTTTTAAAGTAACCTATCTATCGGCGCGAAAAACCATAAGGGAGACCTAAAGGACCCCGGTTTTGAAAATTTTTTGGGACTCCCTCCCCCCAACCAAGACCCACTTTGCGCTGCCCCCTCTCGTCGCTGAATCCCAGATACGCTCCTGTTGGGGCAGTTTACATAAAAACCTTCAGTTTAGTTCAAAACATATAATTTTATTGACCAAAGTTATCCAGAATTTTTTGCTCTACAAGATAGGCTACTTAAAAAAAATCATTTTTCGTGGGCATGGTCCTTTAATAACTTTTTATAGCTGCATCCGACCCACCTGAAACTACTAACACACTTAGTTGTCCTGATGGTACCGGTTGGCTTAGACTGTGTAAAATTGATGCAGATTGCATTTTTAACGATGAAATTTGTGCTAATGGGAAATGTTGTGGCTGTAAGTTGATTAACAAGACGAAACAGGGCAAGAAAAAATTCTTTTTTTCTAGCATGTCGCCAACGCCGCCTCCAAGTCCTCCGCGAGCTCCAAAATTTCATTAGCATCTATGGTGCCTATGTCCCACAATGTTCTGGCGAAGGACTATACTATCATGAAAAACAGTGCATGAGTGGCACCAACGAATGCTGGTGTGTTACAAAATACGGCGAGAGGATAGCACCATCTTTGGCAAAAGCCGCAGACGAGCTGGATTGTGAAGAGATGGTCCGGAATTTCACTACACCAAGAAGCCCTCAAAAAGGACCTACAACAACCTCCAAGCCAGTCACCGAGTTTAATGTAGAAACTGATGAAGTTGAAGAAACAGAAAGGGCTACTACATCGACAAGAAGAACAACTACAGCGACACCAACAACGAAAAAGAGCGATACCTTTGAAACTTCTACACCTGATAAAAAAGTCGTAGAGGGTATTTTTTTAATCCGTGTATAAAAAACGAAAATTTGCGGATTTAGAATTTTTAAATGATGACATTGACTGTGGGCAAACTGAAGAAGTATCATATTGTCACTATAGTAAATGTCAAGCTTCATGTGAAGATCCAACAAAAAGTTTATGTCCAGCAAAAAAGTGTGTCGATGGGTGNAAGTATCATATTGTCACTATAGTAAATGTCAAGCTTCATGTGAAGATCCAACAAAAAGTTTATGTCCAGCAAAAAAGTGTGTCGATGGGTGTCATTGTAGATCCGGTATGGGCTTTTAAAGTGTTCCTATATATCTATACGTCAGTAACGTAGCACCGAATTGGTCGTTACCCCCTCTCCCCAAAATTTTTTGACTCACCCAGGGGTTTCAGATTTTGAAATTCGCATAATTAATCGAGTGGACCGTAAAAGTAACGAATTTTCAATTTTTTCAGCAGGGGGTTTGTGAAAAAACTTTTTGAAAATTCGTCACTTTTACGGTCTAACTTGAACTCGATTAATTATGCGAATTTTAAAATCTGACACCCCTACCTCATCCCTTGGCTGTAGGGTCAAAAAACAATCAATTGTCCGAAAAACTTAAATTTTTCGCGCAAAAGATTCCTCAAAAAATTTTAGGAGGCACCTACATTTCGAAGGCCAAAAGTTTTTTCGGAAATTAGCCCCAAAGTTTTAGATAATCTCAAAAAACCCGAAAAATCGATTTACATATATAAGCTAATTCAGGATACATCCGCAGAACGGATGACCCAAAATCCGAGTGCATCCTAATTGAAGACTGCAATAAGCCTAATACAACAGATGTGCTTCGTCAAGAAATTCAAGATTTCATTTGTAACGATCCATTGAAACAATATACATATTGCGGAAGCCCTTGCCCTATGTCATGTGAGACACGCTTGGACACAGCCTGTGTTTTTGACCATTGTGTTCGAGGGTGTTTTTGTCGTACACCCTATATATTGGAAAGTAATCGGGATCCGTTAAAATCGAAGTAAGACAAGTTGAGGGGTAACTATTTAGGACTTTATCTGCCAAGAATCTGTCATGGTTCCTGAACTTTTTTCTCAGTGGCAAATTTTCCATTTTAGATGCGTCCTCCCCGCTCAATGTCCCCTCATGAAAGACATCTTCAGAACAGCTTACCAAGAAGAACCCTCTCGCTCCAATTTCGACACCTTGCTCAACAACAACTTCTTCGGAAACCCTCTCACCACCACGATAACTCTTCATCGTTGTCCAGACCCACTCAAAAATTACCTAAGATGTGGAAGTGAATGCCCACCCGCTTGCAACCAAGTCAAGCATAATTGTAGTCTTTCTTGTGTGGCTGGATGTTTTTGCAGAACCCCTTATATACTCAAAGATATAAATGATGTCAATTCCCAGTGTATACTACCACAACATTGTTCGAGTAAGCCACAAGGAGCATTAGAAACGGTGAAGGATTGTAGGGATCCGAGGAAGATTTGGACGACGTGTTTTTCGAAAAAGTATGGTTTGACAATTTTAAAAATATACCCTTCCGATCACGTTGGCCACTTGACCATGGGCCAAAACCCCAAAAACCCATGATATAGTACTCGTCTTGAAGCGCTCGGCGAGCTGAGTTGATTGGAGAACTTTTTTAAAATTTTGACCCTTTTTTGAAATTTTGATTTTTGGCATTTATTCGGCATTTTTCCTTGCCATGGAAAGGGATAAAATTTCAGTTTATAGACTCTTTTTTTCCTCAATCAAAAATTTAAGATGTGTCCGAACCTGTACTCAATGGCAACCTTTTTGCTCACCAACCGATTGCCAACCCGGATGCGAATGTAGACCCCCTTATGTCATGAAAGACTTAAATGATCCTGAGTCACCTTGTATACTTTCGGATGAGTGTCCCCAACCAGAAGTGATACCAACTTCGAAATGTAGAGACCCCTTAAAAGAATTCCATAGCTGTGCGTCATCTTGTCCATTGGCTTGTGATAATTTGCAGCCACAAGTGTGTACACCGTGTATTTCTGGATGTTTTTGCAAGTAAGAATAAGGATTAAAGTATACATATACCTATGCCAAGACCTATACAAGAACTAGACCTGAGCTCAGTGGTATAGCAAAGGGAGTAGGGGGCTTCAGCTCCACTGTAGAGCCGAAGGCGCTAAAAATTTTTTATGTAATGGCCCCCTCTAAGGATTTTTTGTGATTTTTTCGATTTTTGGAATTTCAGCCCTCCTGTCGCCAAACTCTATTGCCTGTACTGATTAGTAAACAATTTTTGCAGGATAATGGAAATTTTAAAAATTAAAAAAAACTTTTCAGAAACGGCTATATACTTGAAAGCAGTAAAAACTGGGCGGAATCAAAATGCGTTAGAATCAATCAATGTGCTCAGCAGCTACCATCTCCACAACAAACAAAGAAAAATATTGAAGCACCACAAAAACCAACTCAACATGTGCCATTAAAGCCAGAAGAAGAAGAAGAGGAAGAAGGAAAGAAAGAAGAACATGAGAACCAACGTCCAAATTTGATCCAAAATGAAGCACTACAACCTCAACTTCAGCCAGATTTAGTAGCAAATCCCCAAGATAAATCGCAGAATGTGTCTGAAACTGATGAAGGGTTTTCCATGATAGAACAGGATCGTACATCTCCAAGTAGTATACTTTGTTATAATATAGCTAAGTCCTAGAAGATTCTCCTGCTCCAGGCCCATAGGCAAGGGGCATATGCCCCAAACCTGAAATTTCTTAGGAAAAATGAAAATTCTAAAAAAATGAAACAATTTTCTTAAAAGGGGTAAACTTTGCAGCAGCATCTCGAAGAGTGTATTTCCAACTTCTAAATTACAACTCAACGTGACCCCTAGGTGTATGACAACTTTGATCTATGAAAATATAAATTTTAGTCTTACTCGTCCCAAGTTATTGCCCTCCAACCCCCAGAGATCGAGGTGGAAGATCTTGCCTATCAGATTTCGATTGTGGATTCCAACAGGTAGTTCCTATCTCCATTCTTTTTAGCACCAAATTTTAGAGATGCTGCAACGTTTCCGCTGGATCGATCTTCCCCGATCCTCCAAGATGCACTTGCTTAGATCCCAATGCCATATGGGTTGAATGTGGAACACTATGCCCAGAGTATTGTGGCCAAGCTTCTGTCCCAAAATGCTCTCCCACATGCAACCCAGGTTGCAACTGTGCTCCTGGATATGTCAAAGCTAGAAATGACCTGGTAGCCCCATGTGTACCCAAGACCGAATGTACAAAACTAACCAAGAGTAGAAACTTGTTATTCTTCACTACTTCTTCTACTGAATCAATCAAAACTACTACAACAACTTATGAGCATTTGAGAAGAGAACAAGGGGCGCATCAAGATAATAAATATGCTGGTGCTGAATTATATCATAAGGATGGAAGTCTTTTGGGAAAATTCGTATTTGTGAAACTTAATGGACAGTTTCAATTGAAGGGGAAGATTTATAATTTACCGAAAGATTCGCTTGATTTTGCATTGGATTTACATCAATTTGGGGATTCGGTAATTAGTGGGTGTAGACATATTGGATGGTCGATTGGGATTAATGGGAATAGTAGGTAAGTGTTCGAGGCAAATTTAAACTTATCTAACAGAGTCAGTCCTTATGGACCAATCTAATGGGAAACAAGTTTCCATATTTTGATCAGGGATGACAAAAAGAGTTGATTTTTTGGGACCTGGAAATTTATTTTTTAGAAATGACACCCTTAGGGATAATTTTATGCGGGGAATCGATTGAGCGCATTCCTGAACTCTGAGAATTCAATCAATTTCTCGCATAAAATTACCTCTAGAAAAGTGATTTCTAGATAAAAAAGTGAAAATGACAAATTAAAAAACCCCAATTTTTCCCTGAATCATTGCCAGTGAAGCATTTTCAGAGTCCAGGAATGTGCGCAATCGATTTCCCGCATAAAACTATCCCTCAAGGGGAAATTTTTAGGAAAATAAATTTCCGGGTCCCGAAAATTGTAGTGTTCAAAAAGTTCTGAGACTTTTTACATAAATTTTGGACCCGAAAACGAAAATCCATTTTTTGGGGCCACGTATATGTTCGTAAGTTCACGAAAAATGGAGTATTTTTCGTTTTTATAATAAATCCTGAATCGCTAACGGCTTCGAGATAATTGCATGTGCAGTCTGTGTATTACAATGAAAACTTGAACGTAGTGTTCAAATCCCTGAATCAATAAAAAATTGTTTATTGAAACGATTGATCAAAATACAATATTCATTTTTTCTGAATTTTTATCATTGATCTTTTTTAGTCGCAAGAAAAATATCTCCAAAAAGAAAGCGATTCTAAGATGCTTTATGTCGTTTTTATGGCCTAGAAATTTTTTTAAAGGAAAATACTGGTAGGCAAAAATTCTACAATTCAAATTTTGTGGGTCAGATAAATTTTTTCTTAAAATTAAAAATTTTTTGAAACTCGACCTTGATGGGATCGAACTCGTATAGTCTGTTTCAACTCACAAGTCCATCACTAAGGCTGCCCGCTAGTTATCTCGAAATGATTCGAGACTCTAAATGTCTCGAAATAGTCTTGAATTCGCGTTCGAGACTATTTCGAGACATTTGTCTCCATTCGAGACATTTAGAATCTCGAATTACATGTAATTCGAGACGTTTAGAGGCGCATTTAGAGCCTCGAAATCATTTCGAGACAACTAGCGGACAGCCTAATTTCCTGACCCCGGTAAGATGGTAGGCAACATTAAGTTTTACAGGTCTAGGGTTCGAATCCCGCTGGATAATATTAATTTTTGGAATTCTTTTTTAAGATCAGGGAAAGCTTTTTTTAGGAAAATAAAAATAGGCAAAAATTTTATAAAGTACAATTTAAAATTTACGATAAAAATTTGGTTCAATTTGGATAAATTTATCCTCACGGAATCGAACCTGACAGTCTCCATGTTGCTGAACTTGCCAGATCGGACGGGATCGCTTTTTACCGAGGTCGGCGAATTATTTTGGACTTGTGAGTTGAAACAGACTATAGTCCTGATTTTCTAACCACTTGACTATCATATATCAACTTTTTCAACGCTACCCGTGCAATAGAATATATTCCTAAAAACATTATGACGTCATAAAATTTATTATTTTAGTTCAACGGATGATGCATACTCTCATAATTGGCTACGTATTCACGTCGAACCCGACGCTTTCGACAAAGCACGAGAAGTTGAACGAACTCTGGACCAAGAAGATTTCAACAACTATCAGGCTATAATTGGGCGCTCTCTTGTTTTACATCGACTCGTGAAAAATAACGAGACTGGGCAGTTTCTCACCGGCGAACCAGTTTCTTGTGCGACTATTGGTTTTTATCAAATATAATGAAAAATATGTTTATAAAAAATACTTTTTTAAATGTTTATTGCATTTTTTCCTTAAAGGACCAGAGCTACGAAAATAGATTTTTTTAAAGTAGCCTATCTTGTAGAGCACAAAATTCTGGGCAACTATATAAAGTTATGCGGGGTGTATAGTCTTTGTAAAAATTGAATTTGTTGTGTATTGAAGCGAATACTTGGGAGATGTTTAACAGCATAAAAATCCTTTAGTTTAACTCAAAATACATAACTTTATTGACTAACGTTGATTAGAATTTTGTGCTCTACAAGATAGACTACTTTTAAAAATCTATTTTCGTGGCCCTAGTCCTTTAAGGGATCAAGTCCAGGAAATTGTTTTTATGACTCGGCAATGCGCACAATCGATTCTTCGCGTGTAAAAACCTCTAGACAGCCAGTTTTCCGACGAAAATTTAAATTTTAGTTCAATTTCGCTTCAATACATCACCCATTTCCATGAATCAGGATCAGGGAAGTATTTGATCGGCAAACGCGACAATCGATTTCACGCATAGAAAACCTCCGGAGGAGTTATTTCGTAAAGATTCGATGAAAAACTCAAAAGCTAAGAGATTATAGATCAACCCACTATAATTAGATATTTGATTTAAAAAAATTGTTTTTGACTCAAAATCATGGTGTACACGTGAAAATTGCTGCGTCTGATCTGCATTTGTTTTTATCATTTTGTTTGTTTTGCAAAATACGCTCTGTTTTTGTTGATATGTAATAAAGGGTTTGTATATAAAAGCAAACGATTGGTTGTAAAAAATATGTTTTTCTATTTTTTGTTGCAAAAATAGTTAGACACCCCATGACGGCAAAATTATTTTCGACTTCTAAAGAATTTTTTCTTTATGACAAAAACGTAATGTTTGTTTATAATTTTGGCGAATGAATGTTTCAAATCGATCAATTGTTGCACCCTAATTTCTGAGAGGAGCTTTTTTGGTGATCTGTGGACTTTCATCGAGACCTAATGATCCATCTATTGCTGCATTGCGAACATTTGTTTTTTCCTCTTACGCTAGTAAATAAGAACTTTGCCGTTTATCAATTCCGCAACTGGCTTGCATGAAGAGACCCGAGCAGTGGACCTCGACTCGTCTGTTGTTTTCCAAATTTCATAATGATCTTTTTATTGAGCCATGTCATTTGATGGGCGAAGTATATTATTTTTTATTATTATTTATATTATTTTATAAATTATGATTCACAAAGAGTGATGAAGATTCGTTTACATATTCAGCGGAAGCGCTAGCGTCAATCACGTGGCTGAAAATTGGAAAAAGTATTTCTAGCCGGGTATAGTGAAATACACTTCATGGTGCTATCATACCCCATCTTTTTCCTGAAAAAGTGAAAATTTGCATTTAAAAAATTCGCATGAAAAAGTGAAAATTCACATATAAACATGGAAAATGTCACATTTTTGTGCCATTTGCCATATTTTTCATCGTCATACGTCATTGAAAAATATGGCATTTGCCATATTTTTGAAAAATTTTGTCATACTTTGCTATATTTTTGGCAAAATTTTGCCATATTTTGAAGAAATGCATGTGGATATCCTGTCTATTTTCTATGCGAGAAACACGCATCTGATCGATTTTTCAATAAAAACGACATTTTTTCACCGAAAATTGTCAAACAAGTCTATTTTTGCCACAAAAAATCTTTTTAGAGGCCAAAATAGAGATATACGAAAATTTTCACGGGATTGGACGACTTTAATTTTGGGCTGGGATTCGAATCGCAACCTATAAGTGCTTTCCTTGCACACTAACCACTCGACCATGTGAGTTTTCTTATTTTGTGATCGATATATATCTCGTTTTACTCGTCTCGTTGAGCTGAATCGATTGGCCTGACTCGTCTTTAAAATTTCGAGTTTCCGCCAATTTTTGCCCAAAAAACCACCGTGACCTTCAATCATTATACAGTGAGACATCGAATTTGAATTTATTTTTTGTTAAAAATTTTTGCAAGCTTCAAAAAAACGGTACAGGAGATTTGTCAAGGCTGGCATTTGAACCTGCACCGTTTTTTGGGGCGCGCAAAAATATTTCATCAAAAAATAACGTAAAATTCATGTTCCCTAGCTAGAAAAATACCAAAAATCTTTCAAACCCTTATTAAATGGTGCAAAACCAATTCGACTTCGATGGGGATTGAACCAGTGACATATGGCACAGAAAAATTTTCATCAGAAATTAATGATAGGCAAAAATTTTTCATGAAATTTTAAGGGGTTTTCTTTTACAACTTGTTATAATTCGCTAAAATCAAAATTTCGACCCATGTAGGATCGAACCCGCGCTACAACATGAACGGCCATCGTCCTAGCAACTAGGCCACGCGTGCCCCTTTTTGGAACATCGCCATGATAAAGTCCGTTTCCGCTCATAATACCAAAAAAGTTAAAAAAAGGGCGAGATGGCCAAGTGGTTCAAGGAGCTGACAGTCCGATCTTGCAAGTTAATCAACGTTAGACCCACAGGTTCGATTCCCACAAGGATAAAACTTTTGATTTTTCAACTTTTTTTATACAAAAAATGAAGCAAAAATTTTTGGCTACATTTTTGTAATAAAAATTTTTTTTAAACCAAAAGTTTTACCCTAGTGGGAATCGAACCTGCGGGCCCAACGTTGCTTAACTTGCCAGATCTAACGGAAAGCTCCTTAGACGACTTGGCCATCTCATCCGGAGTTTTTTGTATTATTGGTGGAAATGGACTTTATAAAGTTTAACTTGAAATTCAACAATTTTTAAAAATTTGACTATATCGGAATCGAACTTGCAAAATAAAATGAAATACTGGTGTACTAGCCACTAAGCTATGTCTCAAACTTTTTATTTTTCCTCAGTGACGAGTCTATATTTTTCTTTTCGTTTTGTTTTATTATATTTTTTACAATCGATAAATTGTTTACTCGTGGCCTTTGGTTGTGTTATATATATTTTAGACGAGTTAAGCGAATGGGGTGATTTTATTTTAGAACTGTATAATCGAAACAACGTGCTCACTCTCACAAATGCACTATTGCCACGTGACTGGGTCTGACACGAGTCTTTTTTATTGCTTTTCCGACTGGTTGAATTGGCTTTATGAGATTTTTCCTTCTCTTTTTTCTTGATTTTGTCTAGGCCTCGTGATTTGACATGTTGCACATGAATCACTTTTGCTCGGCATATAAGATCTTTGGTGTGATAAAATATTTTTAACTTCTTTCTATTAAAGTTTCTACTAGATAGAAATTTTCTAATAGATAGAAAGAGATTTTGCTCACATCCATTTTTTCATTATTTCTAGACTGTGTCTGATATGTTTTATGATTTATTGCATGGCTTCATTTTTTCTTCGTCTTACTTAGAGTCTATACATTTGTTCAATGTATATGAGGCATTCGAACAAAATGTATAAAATCCGACGTTTATTGTTTGGTTCATGGGAAGAGTCCCAAAAAGTTGGGGCTTCAAAGTCATCTATATGGGAAATCGGTCTTTCATCTTGCGACCCCTTCCCCATGAGTTACCGCCTCAGTTCCTGAAAGAATTGAACAATTTCTCTTGGAATGACCAAGGTGTCTTTACGATATTGAAATTTTTTGAAAAAATGTCCATTTTTTCAATTAAAATATTATTTTTCACCAAAAACTTGTTAAAAAATTGGGTATTTTTGTAATTTTTGCCAGTAAAGCCATTGTAGTCATTTTTATATAACTAAAAATGCGTTTTTTAAACAAAACGGCCATTTTTCGTCCAAAAGTGTACATTTTAAACAAAAAATAACTACAGACGCTCGTACCTAAAATAAATTTTTCCAAAAAATGCTCATCTTTTAAAAATCTTCTATTGTATCCAGCCAAGGGAGATCTGACTAAGCCACTGATCCAGAATTTTAAAAATTTGACTCTGAAACAGGGTTACTGGTATCCTCAATATCTATTTTGGGGCTATATGTACAAAACCCCCCCTCAAAAATATTTCTCAGTCCCCCCCCCCAATGATTCCATTTACAAAAATTTTCCTATATCACAAAATCATGGTGTACTCGTTTTCCATACAGGTTCAAATCAAGTTTCGGTTGCAAGTTCAATCAAGTTTCGTTTCAATTTTTTGCATTTTATTATTTTTTTCCACAATATGCAAACAAATTCGTAAAAATGTAAAAAAATTTGGGAACTTGGTGAAATTTGAAACTATGATCTCTGTATGACAAACGAAAAGACAAAATTTGCATATTATGCAAATTTTGTCTTTATATTATTTTTTTAATTTTCTTCAAAATTGAGAATTTTTGATATATATATATTGCTGATTCAAAACCCGACAGCGAAGATCATTTTTTTCTTTTTTTAAATTTTGTTTGGCTTGTATGCTTCCTTTTTGTTATAGTACCGGGAGCCGAACGCTAACGAAGAGTGGTTGTAACTCCGATCTGCAAGCTGTAATAATTTAACATTTTTTTCAAAATGTTATAATTATAACATCGTTGAGGTTGTGAAAAAATTTTTGAGAGATACCCCATAAAAGTGGTTCAATCGTCTTCTCTCATCGTCCCCTATAGTTACCGTGATCGTCCGACAGAAAGACAAACTCACAGACAAACATTACACGTTTAATGTGGTATGATGTTTAGTTTCCTTGATCTGTCTGAACACATGACTCCTACTTTTTATCGTCGTTTTTATGTGTATTAGTCAAACAATTAGACTACTTGGCAAACGCATAAAAGTGTAAAGAGAAACAAGAAAGAAGAAAGTCTATATAAAAAAACTGGGTGTGACTTTTTGATAAATGGAAGTTAATTAATTAATTTTTTATCTTTTTTTCTTTTTGGGATAATCAAGTATGAACATGTCTTTATAGAAGAGAAACATAAAAAAACATTTTATCACGTTCCTTGATCACATTTTTGGTCCATTTCTTAGTTTAAGGGACTAATTTTTCCTTATGCTTATCATAATCGTCATCAAAAGTTTGTCCTTAGAGTTTTTTGAAAACTTGTTCTCATTTTGATCTTTAACAATCCTTGATCCGTTAGAAGATAATGCTTATCACGTTTTCTTAGGGAATAAGATGCTCTATGATGATTTTTTTGTGGCTAAAATAGTGACTTTAGGCAACAAGTATCCATTAAACTCTAATTTTTTATAATTTGTATTTTTAAGGGGATCAAAAACGTGCCTCCTCCCTATCAGTGGTGTGGCCAACAGGGGTCCAGGGCAGGCCTGGGTTCCGGAACTGCGGTTCCGTTATTACGGAATCGCGGTTCCATTCATGTTCAACCCCCAGTTCCGTTGATGTTTTTAGATGTATATAACTATAATAGATTTAAAAACCTCATTGGAACCGACCGAAATCGGGGTAACATAACTGGAGCAGTGGCAGTGAGTTTTTACGATCCCGGTGACCTGAATCGTAAAAATTCCCTGTCCCGGTCATTTTTATCCCGGTTTCGGTTGGTTACCTCGGTTCCGTTGAGGTTTTTAAATCTATTACAGTTATATACATCTAAAAACATCAATGGAATCGATCGAAACCGGGGTGGAGCATGACTGGAACCCAGCCCTGATCCAGGGGGCCATGCCTCCCTCAAATAGAAAAATGACATTTTAGGCCAAAATTCGATAAATTTCTTTAGAAAAATGAGGTTTTTAGGTACCTCCCCATATCCAAAAAATCAAAATCCTGGCCACGACTCAGCTCCCCTCCATAGTCGACCTTTCTCCCTACACACTATGGACTCTGTTGTTCATGACTGATCAGCAGCAAAATGAACTTTGAATTTTGATGCAATCTTTGTCCTTCAGACTTTCTTATTATTCACTGCGCATTTTTATGTTTTGTTCATTTATACGTCAATCCACTCATCCGAACAAGTCCAGGTGCAAAGTATAAGGTCACGAAAGTATCTCCAATTTGACTCTTTTCCATATAATCGTATTAAAGTTGTCAACTTTTTGTTTTTTCAAGGCTGTCTACAATACCGTACCTTCATTTTTTTCTTGAATATAAAAATTTGAATTTTGGATAAATTTGTTGGAACATATATATTTCTTAAAGATTCTCCTGCACATTAGGAGACCCCCCTCTCTTCACCCTATTTAAAAAATTAGTTTTTTTTCTTAAAAATAGCCAGATCCCATGCGTAGGTGTCTTGCCGGTAAAGGATGGGGTAAGGCGTAGCCATACCCCACTTCCGAAACAGGGTTACTAAAGTTGATTTTTGAACAATTTGAAGCACTTTTTGCTTTTACGGCATTGAAAATCTAAACGTGAAAAGTTATGAGCGAAACCAAATTGAGAAAAAATTTCCAAATTTTGTGCTCTATCACATGGCATCAACTCCCCAAAAGTGGTCCTTTAACTTGCCAGATAGGACAGACGGGCGTCGGCTTCCTTATCCACTGCACCATGGAGTAGCAATTTTTTTGCAATTATCTCGTGGAACTAAGCAAAAAGTCATTTTTGGTGAAAAATGAAATTTTTTTATTGAAACAAGGACATTTTGTTCAAAAATGTTCAAAATCGGAAAAACAACTTGGACCATTAAGGGGGAAAATGCTCAATTCCATCATCTATTCTATGTCATAAATTTATTTTAGTCTTTTCTTATCAAAATAGTTGTTTTTCTTTATTTTATTAGTTATCATAGATCAATTAAGGCATCGTAATAAAAGTGTAATACCATGTGGACTTTGTACTCTCCCACAAAAAAGCATTTTTCGGGATGTATGACCAAAGTACGACGTTTTATTCGGTCGCTTTGTTGAATGAGAAAACACGCTGATCTATTGCATTTTCCTATATAAGCAGTTCTTTGTGTATAACATATCTTGCTATGGATCTTTTTTATTAGCTTGATTTAGTAATTCGTTTCGAAATCAGTCGGTTCCTAATTCCCTACCGCCTAGTAGCAAAAATTTTTCTTCGCCTACTAAAAATATCTTGTTCTAAGAGGAAGCTATATAACTATGAAGTTAAAAAATACTAGCTTCGGTGTTCTTTGGACACGACTTTTTTTGGCCATTAACTTTTGGAGACCAGATAAGAATGTAGTCGTATTTTGGACCCCCTTTTCAACGAAATGAATTCTAAAACCTCATCCATTCGTTGCATTCATAATTTCTTTATATATAACATTAGCTTCTTGTGATTCTTGACTCATCTCATTGCAATTTCCGTCCCAGCTAGCAGTAGCGGTACCAGGATTTAGTTTGGGGGGGATATCTAGGCAAAAACCTCATTTTTGTTAAGAAATTTTTCAAATTTTAGCCAAAAATGCCATTTTTCTTCAAGGGGAGGGTAAACTTTGCAGCAACATCGCGAGAGACCATTTCTAGCAGAATGGTTTTGAGGGACTACGCTGGACACGCAACCGCTAGCTAGGGTGGATCAATTTGCATTGAAATGAAGTTGTTTGGCTTTTAGACCCACTAGTACGCATGTGCATTTGTGGCAGTGTAAAATCACCCCAAGATCGGATGTATTTGAGACTGTATTCTATTGAGATTATGTCGGAGTCTATTATT
>OZJO01030029.1:0-14287 GCA_900406225.1 Acrobeloides nanus | reverse complement strand
CCTCTTCGAGAAAAATATCAGAATACTAGCCTCTGAAGACTTATTTGTGGTCATTTGATCACTTCATCTATATGATCACTTCTTCGGATGTCAACACACTCATAAAAGATTATCGCAACTTTTGATCACAAAACCGTCACATTAATTCTCGTATGTAAATGTACCAATTGTTTCTAAGAGGCATTGAATAAACTAATTACTTAACTCGGCTACAACTCTATTACCCAACCTTCGATCTATTCAGACTCCAAACGTATACTTCTTTACTCTTCCCTGTCCTGTTTTCTACCTCTGCCCTGCTTTACCCTACCCTGCTCTATATCACACGTGTACAAACCTCCCCCAAACTCCACCCAAATTGGGTGGGGTCGCGCGCAAGCAAAAAATGGGCCCGCGCGCAGCGCGAGCCGGATCAAAAAATACATAATGGTCCCCCCTTATGATTTTATCAAAAATTTGAAAAATTTTGCTCACGCGCGACCTAAAAATGATCTCGCGCGCTAAAAAATTTTGCACTCGCGAAAAAATCGTAAGGGGGGACTCTTATGATTTTTTCTCGCGCGCTCCGATCCGAAATTTTAGGGGAGTGTTTGTACACGTGTGCTCTACATTACCGATTACTCGGGACGTACTCGAGGAGAAGCTTTAGGCGAGCATAATGATCCAAAATTACTCTTAACTATGAATATCGGAAGGCGCTCGGTCTAAGTTTATTTATAAATTATAAATATTGAAAAACTTTTTTATAAAATTGATTTATTATGGAATAGACAAGTTACAAAATTTCCAAAATTATTTATTAATAGGTTGAACTGTTATCGCACTAACTGTACTTGGTACAAAATCCTTCCTTATTTTCCTGAGAAAAAATCTCCGATATGGTCGAATCATTATCATATTCATAACACAACTTATTGGTGCACTTATAATTACCAAATTAAATCCAATCACTCCAACTCTTAAGTCTACGATATTAAAAGTAATCATTATTATCGGAATACAAGAAGGACTTAACACGAATGCTAGAACAAATATACTTTCAATCAAAGCGGATTTGTAGAAAGATTTTTGTAGGGCTAAAGTTTTCTTGGTTACAATGTGGCTGGTAGCTCGAATAGTCTTGATGAGCAGGAAATTGAAAACGAAGAGCATAAATAGGAAAATAAGTATCTCTACAGAAAGTAAAAAAGTGGTCAAACCGACCCATATGTTAGCATGTGCAACATTGACGCTAGCTGATGGCTAAAATTTTTGGTTTTTTGCGATAATTTTCCTTGTAACATTTTAAATTTTTGACACTGACAACTCTTAATAATCCACCACACCTGGGAACCGGACCCAGTTTGGATCTAGGATGACGGATTAGGAGCGGTGGCGGATTAGCGAGAGTCGACTGTATTCAGGAAGTTAATAAAAATGGAGCATTTTTCGTTTTCACGGCAACTTCTGAATCGTTATAGTTTTCGAAATAAATGCGCTTGAAATTTAATTCGATTTTTGAAATTCATGTTTTCGTTGTAAAACACAAACTTTTTGAAGTTTTTTTTACCAAAATAGGATAATTTCAATGTAAATTATGAATTGTTAACGATTAAAAGGATATTTATTTTTCATCTTTTAGTTTAAAGTCAATTTTCTATAAAAAATTGAAATTTGACGATTTTAGTTCAAAAAAGTTTGTGTATCACAACGAAAACATGAGTCCGAATACAAATTTCAAACGCATTTATCTCGAAAATTACGATTCAGAGGTTGTCGTAAAAAATAAAAATGTTCTATTTTTTTTATGAACTTTCCGATTATATATATTTTACATACAGTTTTTTCCTAGTGGAGTGGTCTTTTAACGAATTCTGGAGCTACTACACAATAGGGGGTGGGCCACCCACATGAAAATTTTTTCGAAATTTTGTCTGGAAATGACCCTACTAGGAGTAAAAACATGCGAAAAATCCGAATTGACATTTTCGAAGCGAAAAAACGCTTCCCTGATTCAAGGAGGCCTGTGTATTAAAGCGAAAAGTCGCAAAAATGCTATTTTATGCCTAAAAACGGGAGGGTTTTTCGGAAAATTTTTGTCTTTCGGCGTTCCCCCCCCCATTTGTCGGGGCTCTCACGGTGCAGGAGGGGGGGGGGTTGTAATTACGACCCCCTATTCAAATATGCCCCCCTATTGTGTAGTAGCTCCCGAATTCTCACTTTTCATAATGTCTTTTATTTTACCTGATCCGCAAGCATTTCTTTAACAAATCTGATCAAATTGGTATCATTTTTAGGGATATTTTGAAAAACATTTTCTTCCGATAAATAATGACATAAGGACATAATCAACAGTGCTATGCAGTTAAACACTGTAAATGTTCCATATGTAGCTATAAACTTTTTCGAATCCAAAATAAAATCAACCAGGCGTCCTCTTCCCTTAAATATGGCATAATGATACCACATCATGGCTAAATAAGCTTGTATGATAGTCAAAGTGAGTGTGGTATTAATCCAAAATGCGATATAATTACCAGCCAATCCAAACACCCCGAAAAGACCTTTACTCATGCTTGAGACCACGGGATAATAAACGGGCACAGCTTGATATAAACAATGAACTAAGACCAGTAGAAAATTGGTAAAAGAAACGTTGAAAATAAACCATTTGATCGATCTCATTTGTTTTGGGGTTTGAGTGAAGACGACATATTGCTCAAGAATAAATAAAATAGTGGTGATGCCGAGGAGGGGATAAAAGTAATATGGATAAAACGAGGTAAATTGGATCAAATTTGAATAACTTAAATTCATTGTCTAGTTTTCAACAACGACAGAACTAGCCATGTGATTTTATGTCTCGCCAAATGGTACTAGGATTCTGCTCAATTCAGCTAATTTTCCACACGAATAAGTTATTTATTGAACAATAAAAATTGATTAAGTTCGAAATCATATTTATTGTTCTGCCCTTCTTGTTTACAGGGTGCGAGATGAAACTGTAACACTCGATTTTTTTGCATTTTTATTGTTTTTTTTTCAACAAATTTCATTTAAAATGTTGTTTTTAGTGTTAAAATGAATGAATTGAGACCTGCCATAATTAGAGCGCATGAAAATGGAAAAGGAGTACGTGAAATTGCGCGGTTTCTTGATATTGAACCGTCGACAGTATCTCGAACAATCTAGAGATTCGAAGAAACCGGAAGCAACAAAAACCGAAAAAGAGAAAAAACTGCAAGAAGTCGAAGGAATATCCAGCGCACTAAAGGAATGATCAAGAGAAACCCGTCGACCAAAGTGAACTCGACTCGAAAATTGGCCAAGAAGCTGGGAATTTCAGATTTTTCTGCCAGGAAGATTCTTCGTGAAGACCTTGGGAAGACGCCATTCAAGTTCTTGAAGCGCCAAAAGCTGACGGACGCTGCAAAATTGAAGAGGCTACAGCGTGCCAGAGCTTTGTACCAGCGATTTTCCGGCGGCAAGCATCGACAAATTGTTTTTTCCGATGAAAAAATGTTCGACATCGAGCAGATTGGTGTTTGCTTTTAAACTTTTAACCCCTTTTTAACTTCTTTTTAGGCTTTTAACCCTCAAAACGACCGAATTTGGGTGGAAGAAGCTCCGGAAATAGAAGATCGAGTCGTACAGTGAGAACAGAAGTCCGAAAGTGTAATGGTCAGCCATCTCTGCACGAAGAAAGACTACTTTGGTGTTTGTGGACCAAAAAACGAAGATCGACCGCCACGTGTACATGGAGATGCTGCGAGCGCATCGTATCACATGAGTCAACAATGCTTTTAGCGACGATGAGTGGACTTTTCAACAGGACGGAGCCCTAGGACACAAAGCAATCGAGACCCAAAATTTCATTCGTGCGAATTGTCCTGATTTCATATTGGTCGATACCCATTGGCGCAACAACGACGGTGAATGGCCGCCAAACTCAATAGATTTGAACCCTCTGGATTACTCTGTGAAGAGCATTCTAGAAGAAAAAGCGTGTGCGAAACCCCACCCGAATTTGGAATCCTTGAAGCGAGCTTTGAAGAAGGCATGGAACGAAATCACCTTGGAAACTTTGATCAAGATCGTGAACAAATTTCCGAAGCGACTGAAGGCCTGCATGGATGCAAAAGGCGGACATTTTGAATAAATCTTGTTGTTGTAATTCTTATTTGTTGTATTCTAAATAAATTTGTTGAAAAAATGTTATTAAAACGCAAAAAAATCAAGTGTTGCAGTTTCATCTTGCACCCTGTAATTCAATGCTACCGATCTTATTAATTGTTTCCATGATAAAGACAAATCATGCGTTAAATCAGTTTCGCGCTAATGCTAACATATGCATTCGATTTTTGAGCCTTATAAGGACATGCATGAAGTGACACTTGAGTTGTTTCAAAAAATCCTATATATTCTGAAAGAGCATACCTGATAACCTTTTAGAAATAAAAAAATTAGCTGCTATAACTCTAATCCAGAGGAGATAAAAAATATACACTACTATATCAGTAAAAAAATGATCCATTCAAACAAAAAGCAGGATGGCTCAATGGATCGGTTGCAGGTCAATGACATGATGAACAAGGTTCTACTCCCCTTGCCATCCAGAAGTTTTTGCCTAAATTTTTTTTATCTTTTTAGAATTAAAGTTATATCAGATAATTTTGTTACTTCTAAAGGGTTATCACGTATGCTCTTTCAGAATATATAGGACTTTTTGAAACAATTCAAGCATCACTTCGTGCATGTCCCTTGTTAATTGAAAAAAGTATGAACCTAATGTTTTAGGATAAGGTATTTTTTTCTATATGTCATATAGAAAAAGTTAAAACCAAACACCACCGTTGATTACTAATTCCGAGTGGAGAATTCCGTTCCCTCGAAAAGTTGAGACGAGACGGAAAGCACCAATCTGCACCCCCTTTAAAGGGAGTAACAATCATGGCCTAATCCAAAAAAATTTTTTTTGCCAAAACAGCCTGTATAAGGGTAAAATCATGCGAGAAATCGATTGCGCGCATTCCCGAAGCGTGAAAATGCTTCCTTGACTCTGATTCAGGAAAAATATAGTTTTTTTTTACCAAAAAAGTATTAGTACTTGATTTGAAAAGACGTTTCTCAATCAATAAGCCTCAATAGTGCAGTGACAAAGCAGCGGCTTAGTGGTCACTAGGCTTTTTAACTGGCGTCCCGGGCCACGGCCCGGCCGGCCCTGGACGGACCGCGGCCCGGCCCAGCCCAGCCTTCAAATTTTTTGGCATCCCGGGCCGCGGCCCGGCCGGCCCGGGTCTGGACAGGCCGCAGCCCGGCCCAGCCTTCAAATTTTTTGGCATCTCGGGCTGCGGCCCGGCCCAGCCGGGCCGGCCCTGGGCCGGACCAAAAAATTTTTTGAAAAAAAAATTTCTATTTTTTTGGTGAAAAATGTCTATTTTTTTNAAAAAAAGCTGTGTTTGCCTATAAATGCGAATTTCAAGTTTTTAAAGGGGGTGTAACATTTATGACGTATTCTCGAAAAAAACGCGAAAAATTTTTTCTAAAGAGGACCTTTCTAGGCCTAATTTTATGCGGGGAATCAATTGCACACATTACCGAAGCATGAAAGCGCTTCCTTAACCCTGATTCAGAGAAAAAAGTTCGTTTTTTGAACCAAAAATTGCCATTTTCGATGTCTAAACGTCTTTTTAACGTGTCGAAAATGTGCGCAATGAATTTTTCGCCTAGAAATTACCCTTAAAAAAAACGATTTTTAGAATAAAATCAGAAAATTTTTTTCGATTTTTCGAGAATACGCCATAAATGTTAAGCCCCCTTTAAATTTCACGAAATATGAGGTATTTTTTGTCTTTACAAATACGGCCTGGGCCGGCCCGGGCCGGCCCCTACTCTACCGGGCCGCGGCCCGGCCCAGGCCTTAAAAAATCTGGCTCCTCGAGCCGCGGCCGGGCCGGCCCCCACTCTGCCGGGCCGCGGCCCGGCCCGGCCTTAAAAAAATCTGGCTCCTCGGGCCGGCCCTTAAAAAGCCTAGTCGTGATTACGTAATCATCGTATCGTTTTTTAAACTGAATAGTACCATAAACCCGTTTTCGACAAAAAAATTTTTCAGCATACGGCAAGAGTGTATGCTGAATACGATCCAATCAACTATTTTGATCGTAACGCATTTTTTCGTTTTAATATACAGAATTTTCAAAAATCCACGAAAACCCCTCATCGACGACCCGGATGACCGAGTGGGTAAAAGGTGCCTCCATAGAGCCAACAGGCGTGGGTTCGAGTCTGGACCTCTCCAACTGGATTTTGCCTATAAACAAAAAATCCGAAGGTTAAGACTAAGGCAATAGTCAGGATCAAAGCTAAGGCCAGGACCAAGACTAAGGCCAGTACCAAGGCTAAAGCCAAAATCAAAACTAAGGCTAAGACCAAGACTAAGTCTACGTCCACCCTTTTTTGTAACTTTTTTACCTTTTTTGTAAATTTTTTTACCTGTTTTTTGATTTTTTTTGTAACCAAAAATAACCTTTTTGTAATTTTTGGTTGTAACTAAATTTTGTAATTTTTTTGTCCTTTTTTGTAACTCTTTTTAAAAAATTTTTTGTAAATTTTTGAAAAAAAATATTTAAAATTATAAGTTACAAAAAATGATAAAAAAAAGTTACAAAAAAAAATATTGTCCGAATAAAAATGAATTTTAAAAATGGAGAAAAATTCTAAAAAACTTGTAGATTACTATCTAATAGCGCAAAATATAAATGGAGCATTTTCCTTGTAAAATTGCAAGAGTATAAAATTGGAAAATGGAGAAAAATACTACAAAAACAGTAGATGACTATTCAAAAACGCAGACTTAAAAAATGGAGCATTTTCCTTCTCCAATAGCAGACAGGAATAAAAAGGACAATATTTTTTTTCTAATTTTTTTTACCTTTTTTTGTAACTTTTTTTTGTAACCTTTTTTGGGACCCCTATGAATAATGGACATAGCAGAGATTTTTTACACTTTAATATTTTGAGCACAACTCTTAATAGTTAAATCAGATTTCAGCGATCTTGGTGTCGTTCGATAGCTGACAATGAGGACTACAATTATTATCTTGGGTAGAGGGGGTCATGTAGTAGAAAAAGATGTCAAAAAAATTAGGTTTTTTCATACTCTTTCACAAAAATCCTGTTAGCTGAGGGGTCAAAAATTCAAAAACATGGCTCTAGAAAAAAACTTTGTTCCCACACGGGCTTCCAATTGGCCCTAAAAATTATCTACAACAGCCCTACTTTGTCTTAGATTAGTCCCGCGCCAAATCTTGAGGGCCATCAAATTTCATATTCTATCATCAGTTCGCCTAGTGCCGCGGCAATCCCAAAAATGTTCGAACTTTTGAGATATCGTCTCTTAAAAATCGAGAATTTTAAAAACCATAAAATGGGCTTTATAGAATCGTAGATCTGAAGCTGTATAATATTTTTAAAACAAAAATTATAGAATTTCATGGATTTTTCGCTGAGATATGCCGATTTGTCGACAACCTCAAAATGGAAAAATTACAAAAAAATTCTAAATCTTTTTCTTCAGTGAAAACTCAAAAATTTAAGCACAGTTGTGAAACTCAAAAATTCCTTTTGTAACATGATATTAGAGACTAAAAAAGAAGTTTTTTCATGTTTTTACACTGCTTCAAAAAAATCGCAAAAAAGTGCGCCGTGTATGTGTATACCCGCACAAAGGGTGGGAGTACGCCAAAAAGTGTCGCCACAAACTTGAAGCTTATGTTAATTTTAAGTACCTAGTGAGTGATTAACAAAAACATAAAAATTAGATTTTTTCTATAAATGCGTTTCTTACAATTTAAAAGCGACTTCCTGTAAAAATCGACCCTTGAATAGCAATTTAACCCTTCGTTGGTCGGGGTACACAACACACCACCCTGAAAATAAGTTGAACATTACCGACAAAAAACCGAACAATAGAACGTTTTATTACTTATTGCTGATAATTATTTACAAAATGACATCGAAATTGGCTCGTTCATTGTTGTTCAAATTTAGTTGTGTAGTGACGCGAAAATCGAAAACTGATCTATCTCGCCATAAGAACCGAATTAGAGATCGAACGAGGGGTCATTTAAAAGCTCAGAATATAGGGGATTCAGATATTTATGAATCTTCATCATTCAGTCCTGATTCAGGGTCGAAATTCACGCTCTTACCATGAATAAGTTAAAGGGAGCGTAACATTTATTGCCTAATCTCGAAAAATCGAAAAAAATTTTTTTCCGATTTTCTTCTAAAAACCGACTTTTTAGGGTAATTTCTAAGCGAAAAATCGATTGCGCTCATTCCCGAAGCGTGAAAATGCTTTCTTGACCTTGATTCAGGGAAATAGATGTGTGTATTGAAGCGAAAATCGAAATTTTTGATTTTCTTGCCTCAAAATCATCTTTCTGGAGGTAATTTTATGCGGGATTTTGCCCAATTTTTGATGAAAAAAAGACATTGCGGGTTTATTCAAGTTGCGGGGCGGGGTTGCGGGATTTTCAAAAATGTGCGTACGGGGTTGCGGGGCAGGTTTTTTTCTTAAAAATGGTGCGGGCAGGATTCCGCGCACAACCTTATTCAAAATTTTTAAATTGTGTAATTTCGCGCTTTTTGCTTTTCGTTTCAATGTACACGTTGCCTGATGCAATAAAAAGTTCTGTGGTAGCTAAAAAAAATTTTAACTATACGATCCAATCGGTCTTTTTGAGCGAAACTCATGTTTTCGTGTCAATATCCAGACTTTTTCAAAAAAAAATCGAGTTTTTTATACCCCTAAAATGGATAAAAAATTTGTATTCCCTGAATCAGGGTTAGAGAAAATTTTTCATGACTCGAAAATGCGCGCAATCGATTCCCCGACTAGCAAAACCCTAGTAAGGTCAAAAATTTCGTCAAAAATCTACTTCTATAACCAAATATCGACATTTTAAAATTCATTTGCAACATTGAAAAACACCAATTTTTTTGAAAAGTCTGGATATTGACACGGAAACATGAGTTTTGCTCACAAAGACCGATTGGACCGTATTCAGCATATACTCTTACCTACTACTGAAAAAAAATTTCATCGAAAACGGATGAAAAATGATGAAATTAGAGCATTTTTTGAGCCACAAGGACTTAATTAACAACCCAATACAATAGAGCATATAGGAAAAGCTTATTTTTATCCGAACTCGAAAATTCAAAGAAAACTTTTAAAACGGTTTTTTTAAAACTTGTTATTTACATCATCAACTATTGTTTTACAATTCGTTTTTTTTGTTTCATTCATCCAAAAAAAAATTTCAATTTATGAACACGGTGTGCTAGACCTTTTAACCTTGACAATTATTTCCTTTTACACTAAAATCTGACAAAAATAATCACTTATGGTTTAAGGTGATTTTATCAGGTTAACGCGGGATTGTATGGAAAAGAGTCAAGTCTTTTTTAATTTATTTCATACTCTAAAGAAGATTCTCAATAAAAAATATGTCAACAAAATCACTTTCTCAAGATCAAAGTGTATGTGAAATAAGTAGGCGTTTTTATCATATTTTGAATCAAAATTTCAGTTTTTAGACTGATGTATCTCTCTATTTAAAAATAGAGGGATACATTTACGTTTTTTATATCCTTAAAAAAACATTTTTATATCCTTAAAGGTTTCAAAGATTTTTAATTGCCAATTCCTTAAGATTTTTTTAAAATGTTTATTTAATTTTAGTCACTTTAAGACCTTTTTGTGGCAATAAGAAGGAATCCATGACTTCGTTTTAATAGGATATAGCCACATTTGCTATAATTAAAAATTGCTACAGTCAATTTCAATAAGTTTGGTGTCATTTTAAAAGTCTACCTCTTAGCTATCGAATGACACCAAGACTATGACTTGAATCAATCGCTGAGCCAAAATAAATGCAAAGAGTCCAAAAATGCGTATTTTCAAAAAATACGCATTTTTGGACTCTTTTCATTTATCTCATCTCAGCGATCGATTCAAGCCATGGTATTGGTGTCAAAAAATCGTTAAAATCGAGATTTTTCAGGTCCTAAAATTGTTTTTAATTTTTTTGAACACAAAATGCCGAAAAGGTACAGGTAAGGGTCAAATTTTAAAAAAATACGAAAAAGGTTCAGTCGTCGAGCGCTTCAAAACGAGTATCATATCATGAAGGTTTTGGGGGGTTTGACTCTTTGCCGATTGGCTAAGGCGCTTTGCATTAACTCATAGGGCATGGGTTCAATCCCGCGTTCAAAAATCGTTGGATGCTGGATTCGCTACTGTTTACTTTATTTAGATTTTCAACTTATTATTTGATAGTTATTCCTATAAGTATAATATTAGTCGTATTTTTTAAAAGCTTTCTTACCAACTTTTTACATATTATTGAATAGTAAGTTATTAAATTTACTTTCAATTAGTGGTAAAAAATATACCCTGTTTCCTGCTGTAAAACCCCCTGGCCTAAAAAACATACAAGTGTTTTATAGTTGAATTTAAAGGAAAAATTTTTTCAACTTTTAGACCACGTTAAGTGGCGGCAACTAAGTGAACTAGCTCCAAATTTTCTTCTTAAAATTAACCCTCCGACGACTGAGCAAAAATTCTAATGCTTAAAAAATTCATAACTTTTTAAATTTTTTCATGCGATCTTTCTTATTAGTGGACACACTCAATAAGGTTTCTTTTCCACTAGTTTTTATACAAATTCTTCACTAGGGTAAAAAATATTTTTCAACAATTTTACTAAAAACTTAATAACTTTTTTATTTTTAAGAATTTCCCCTCATACCCCAGTATAAAAATAGAGTTGAGACTATGGGCTACAACATACAAAAAACCACATCAAAAAAGACAACGAAATAAAAAAGTTATGAATTTTTGAATATTTTCAACAAACATGTAGTAAAAAATTTACAATGTTATGATACAAGACCAATTGGTTCATTTGGATGTGCATTTTGTTTTGATCCTGATGATGCCGGGTTCGAATTTGGTCGTCGTCAAATTGTTTTTGCCCGATTTTTTAAAAATATTCAAAAATTCATAACTTTTTATTTCGTTGTCTTTTTGGATGCGGTTTTTTGTATGTTGTAGCCCATAGTCTTAACTCCATTTTTATACTGGGGTATAAGGGGAAATTCTTAAAAATAAAAAAGTTATTAAGTTTTTCAGTAAAATCGCTGAAAAATATTTTTTTACCCTGGTGAAGAATTTGTATAAAAACTAGTGGAAAAGAAACCTTATTGAGTGTGTCCACTAATAAAAAAGACCGCATGAAAAAATTCAACAAAATAAAAAAGTTATGAATTTTTTAAGCATTAGAATTTATGCTCAGTCGTCAGAGGGTTAAGCTGTTGATTATACCTCACCAAAATTTTTATTATTATCTTTGCCCTCATCTCGCGCATTTGGTGAGGATCTACCTTATTATCTAAAGTTTTATATTTAAGACGAAATTAAATCCGTTGGATCACTTGAATAATTTCTTTCAGGAGTAAAGCAATGTCTCTTGGCGATAGTATTAATAATAATCAAGGACAAGGAAACGATAATGGCTATGTGGTTGTAAACAATGGAAACCAGGACACAGTTATGATAAATGGCTATACTTTCGTGAGAGATTAATAAGAATAGAGTGCTATGATTATTTTACAGAGTGGGCAAAAAACCGGATTTTGCAAGCAAATTTTCGCCGAAAAATTTTTTTTAAAACAACCCTATATGGGGGGTTTTCTATGCGAGAAATCGATTGCGAGAATTGAAAAATAGTAAAATCGCTGACCAAAAAACCGAATTTTGGAATTTTTTGAGGTTTTTTAGTTGTTTCAGGGTCAGTGAAGCGATTTCATGATTTTTTTTAATGCTCATAATCGATTACACGCATAAAAACTCCATATAGGGTTGTTTTGAATAAAAATTTGCTCGAAAAATCCGGTTTTTTCCCTAGATATATATTATGTGTCTAAAGTGCCACTGATGTAAATATAAGTTTATTACTCTATATTATAAGTACAAGACATAAAACTTCGTATTTTCTCCTTGATTTCATCGAACCACGTTCCTTCAAAGCCGTTACTACTTTGAAGTTAGTGGTGACCTAAAATTTATAGTAACTGCTTGGCTAGTCATACTCAATCTTCTTCTTCCCTTCGGTATAGATTAGCATATCTATGTAAGAATCCTGAAGTTTCCATCCGTTTGAACAATTTATAGATGGAAATAAACAAAAGGACTTTTTTTGAAATAACGCATACCATGATCAGGATTCCTATCGGCAAATCATCGTTTTAAACACGAAAAATTCAAAAATAAACATTTGTAATCATTTTCAGGCAATTTGTAAAAGTACGACTGCGCCGAACGGGGCACCAAACGGGGCGCCGAACACGCAAAAGGGTCCAAATTAGGCTTAGACCTAAGCCTAAGGCCTAAGCCTAGGCTTAAGCCTAAGCCTAAGCTTAGGCTTGGCCTAGGCTTAGGCCTGGCCTAGGCTTAGGCCTGGCCTAGGCTTAGGCCTAAGTCTAATTGGGACCCTTTGGAGTGTTCGGTGCTCCGTTTGGTGCCCCATTCGGCGTGTTCGGCGCCGTTTGGCGCAGTCGTACTTTTACAAATTGCCCATTTTCAAATCTTAAAAATAAGCATTTATAATCTTTCGCACAAGAATAATCAAACATATTTATTAAATTGTTTTATGGTTTATACCATCTTTACATACATTTTTTAGATTAAAAATTTATTGTCCAACTAGCAAAACGTGAATTAATATATTTTAACGAAAAAAAACTATTTAAATCTATTTTTGAGGGGATTGCCATTTTCCCATTTGAAGAATCCTTCTCCAGTTTTATTGCCTAGTTTTCCTTCCAAAACTAATTTAGCCAAAATTTTCGACGGAGGTCGAACGAAAACTTCATCCTTGTAGTGGTTATACCACCCTGAAATATTTCAATTATTTACTATTTTATTTTTCAAATATGTTTTGTTTACCAGTAAGTTTATCTTGAACAGTGTCAAGACCGATTATATCCATATATTCGAATGGACCACATCCTAGTTCATATCCCACTGTCAAAGCCTTATCTATGTCTGCTGGCGTTGCTATGCCTCTTTCAACGACATCTATGGCCTCGGATCGTACAGAGATCAAAAAAATTTAAAAATCACCTTAATCCCCTGTTTATTCGCGCCGACAGGCGCGAAAATTTTTTGCTGAAAAGCACTCATTTTTAAGCGGAAAATGCTCAGAAATTTTCGATTTTCGACGAAAATTTTGTTGAAATCCTTGAATCAATGCAATAACCAGCGCCGCAGGTGAAATTTTTTTGAAAAACTCTTATTTATATGCTGAAGATGATTAGAAAATGACTAATTTTTGGTTTAAAAGATGTCAAATTTGGGATTTTTTGTTCAAAAATGGAAAAAATTGGATAATTTTGGTAAAAAACTTTAGTTAGTTAAAGAAAAAACCAGAGCCGCGTTTTTAGAGCTAAGTTTTTACTTTTCAGGAACCGACGGATCTCAAATTCTGGACTGGAACGACGCCGTGAAACAAGACCGACGGCAGACCAAATCACTATCTATTAGATGAAGAGTAAAATCTATCAGCTGAAGAAAGCTGGTTCGGTAACAGGATCCCAGAGTAGGTCATTTTTGAGTGCGAATTGAAAATGGTTTACGTATTTTCAAACATTGCAAGTGCCAGACGGCGGCTGCACCATGAAGAAATGTGCTTGTAATACTTTCGCACACCATTTATGTTATAAAATAATTTTAAAAAACGTAATCAAATTTGTAAAACATAGTCATTTATTTATTGAAATAATTAAAAGGCAAATCGAATTTAAAAAGAGTATAGTCATGATAAAACATACGTATAAGGAATTCTAATAGGAACGGACTATTTCGCACATAATCCATATAATATTTTTTTGTTTTTAAATTATAAGTGGAATGATGGACGTATAGGCTTTCTTGATTTCTTAATTCTCCTATTATATATTTTAATAATTTTACTGGAACATTTTGTTTTCTTAGTATATAAAAAAATTGCTTATAGAATTCTTCGCGTCTATTTGGATCGCTATGATATTTGATAACTTTGTATAAATGAAATTCTTTGTTGAAATTGCAATACCTAAAAATTTAAATAATAAACTGGAACGTATGCTTTTATCACTGGAGATTTTTCCGAAACAAAATGACCTCCCAAAAATTTTATCGAAGCTCACCTTAAAGGGGGGGGGGGGTCCAAAATAGGGTCGGCGTGGCCTTATTTGCGGA
>OZJO01030025.1:0-24940 GCA_900406225.1 Acrobeloides nanus | reverse complement strand
GTTCTCGGATTTCGATGAAAATTTACAGGAATGTTCGGGAGAGTGTATCTCATCGATATATGCCATTTTTAGGCCATAAAAGTGCGATTTCACGGAGTTATACACGTTTGAAATTTCGAAAAATGGCTTAAAATTGGGGGTAGTACACCTTCTAAACTCCTAAAAGAATTTTGAGGGTTCGAGAATTTGGTCGGGAACGGCTTTAAAAATCGTTTCGAGCATCCTACTTTATTATTTGCTAGGTTTTGTCATTATCGTGGGAAGAAAATTTTCTAGTGCCGGTAGGTGCGAGTTTTTAAGATATCGCCTCTTAAAAACCCCGCCCCGCAAAAAAATTTTTGAAAAAAATCCTGCAACCCCGCCCGCAGGCCAACGCGCAGCCCTAGACAAAAGTTATAGTGCTGTTAAATCGAGGTTTGACTGTAAAAAACTATAAAAACAAGAAAACATTTTTAAAGTCTAGCTGGTTGATGTAATCGTAAGTAAAACGATGTGGATAGCATTTTGAAAACCGCGGTGAAGTACAATCGTTTCTTTACAATATAAATTCAAAAGTAATTCAAGATAAATTCTCGGGACTAATACGGAACGTATCTTTACCGGCAAGTTAAGGAATTTTGACGGCAAGGAGACATTTCCCAAGTTAGCCTCAAGGCATATTTTTTCGGGGCTATTTGCCCCGTGGGTATGTTTTTTGTACCCACGGGGCAATTAGCCCCGAAAAAACATGCCTTGAGGCTAACTTGGGAAATGTCTCCTTGCCATTTTGATATGGGGTCTTGGGCATTTTTGTAGGTCACATCGAGATCTACAAAAATGTCCAAGACCCCATGTCAAAATTCCTTAAGGTAAAAAAGTTATTACACTTTGAAAGTTTTCAAAAAAAAATAAGTTAGGTTCAAGACCTAACTTACCGGTAAGGTATGTTCCGTCCTAGTGCCAAATTCTCCGTAATGATGATCGTCATTTTTTTTATTTCTAAGACGGCAGTGGCGTATCCATGGGGTGACGAGGGGGACGGCTGTAGGCTTTTTAACTAGCGTTACGGGCCGTGCCCGGCCCAGGCCGTCCCGATTTATATTTTATTTTTTTGTATTTTTGCCTGATCTAATAAATTTTGAATTTTTTAAAAATGGAGTGATAAAATTTAAAATTAAATTATAAAAAAAGGAAAAATTGCCACCTTGAAATGGGCACTAGGCGTTTTCTCACAATTTGATTTACGGTCAAAATTTACAACAATTTTTTACAATGGTGGATTCTCACATTCACAAAACCCTGTAACTTTTTATGGTGAGTTTGGCTATTTAGAGGTATGAGCATATCCCGTTGGCGCGCGCAAAAAACACTGTAAGCCGTTTGGGACAACAACGATCGATGGCATGCGCCACCGCCGTTTTTCACCAATGGCTTACAGTGTTTTGTGCACTGGCGCGCCAACGCCTTACTTGTTGCTTACAGTGTTTTTGCGCACGCCAACGGGATATGAGCACCCTTAACGGTTGCCATTTTTAAGAGACGATAATTTATCTCGAAAGTTCGAACTTACCGCGGCACTTGGCAAACTGAGTATGTAATATGAAATTTGGACGCAAGAGAAACATATTTGAGCATTTGAAATGATGTGAAACTTTAAAAAGGTCAATTTCGGCCTATATGAATATTGGACTTAACAGGTGTTTTTTACACTTTAGTATTTTGAGCATATCTCTTGACGGTTAAATCCAATTTCGATGATCTTGGTGTCGTTGGAAAGCTGGTATCGCGGGCCACAACTTTTATATTGTATATGGGTCATTTAGTGGAAAAAGTTGTCGAAAATTTTCCAAAAATCCGAGTCCCCCGAGGGGTCAAAAATTCAAAATAAATGGCTCTAGAAAAATTTCGTATTTCTCCAGTTGGCCCTAAAAATTATCTACGACCCCGTTTTATGGTTGGTCCCGAGCCAAATCTTGTTGGATCAAATATATTTTCTTGCTCAGAAGCATAGGAGTCAAAATTCCGATTTTTCGAAAATTGCTCCGAATCTGCTAATTTGATTTATTCGGGAGATTTTGAACATGAAGAACACCATGCCGAACGAATTTTTCGATTTTGACATAAGGGAGCACTTCTACATTGAGTACCAAAACATTGATAATTTTGTACAATACAGGGAAGGGGGAAAAAGCCTGACATTGTCAAAAACGCTGAAAAGGTGTTTGCTCTTCCAGAATTGTCGAGAAAACACGTTTTTGAAATGTCAAGGCTTTTGCTCCCTTGGTGAGGACTTTTGCCCCTTAGGCGAGGACTTTTGCTTCTTAGGCGAGGATTTTTGCCCCCCTCCCCTGTATATGGCGTAAATTGTTTTCTTGAAATTGTATTATTAATAAATTTGTTAAAAACAACGGAATTCGAGCATTGGAGCAAACACAAATATTGCTATTTGTCACGCTTTTAAATTAATGAGTGTCGTTGAAGTGGCCTTGCTACTGGCAAAATGCCCATGGTATAGCCAGCCGCTGCCATTCTCGACTTATGGACACTCTCACTCCCTAGTGTCCATAGTTCCATTTTTCTTTGTCCGTCATTCCCAGGCAAGCCACGAGAATGTTCTCAACGCGAAGTATATGCGGCGAAAGCGGAGCTTAGTCCACTCTTATGCCTTTCTTTGCTCTTTCAATGGTCTGCAAGATGGCGGCTGCCAACTAGCTCTTTTCGGATCTTGCCTTTGTTTCTGGTCTTTTCACCCTCTGGTCATTTTCTTTCCCTACATTTATGATGGTTTTGAGACGTTCAAATTGGGATTAGCAGCAAGGATTGAGGGGGGGGGATTAATATGAACAGAAATTACATTATATGTGCATCTGACCTTTTCAGAACTTTTTTTACTTTTTATTTGGATGAATATCTTCAATGAGCGATAGTGTTAGCTAATTATTATATTATTTGCTAGAAATAAGGATTCGCTTTTCTATTGTATAGGTGTAGTTATTTTCATCTTGATACATAATCTGCTTCTATTGTTCATACAGATTCTTTTGACAAAAAAATTTCAAATCAACTTTTTGTTTGTTTAGTAAAGGTTGTAAGTTTTTTGAAAAGGCTTATAATCTTTCGATTTGTGATTCTCCTAATGTTTTTCACTACTCTTCAAGAGATTGTATTAGTTATGCTGAGTTTTCTAACAATTTCCATGTCTTACTTTTTTTAAGAAAATGTATCGGCATACACAATAACGGGAACGAACAAGAACGTGACGACAAAAACGGGCCGACAAGAACAGGCCAATTTTTTCTTCAGATCTCAGCTCCTTTAAAGGATCAGTCTAGTAAGAAAAAAGTTGCCAAATTTGGTTGATATTCGAAAAATTCATGAAAAATGGAGCATTTTTTGTTTTTACGGCATGTTCTGAATCGTTGTAGTTTTCGAGGAAATTGCGTTTGAAATTTTGAATTTGTCTACATGTTTTCGTTGTAATACACAAAATTTTTTGGATTTTAAAAATTCAAAAAAGTTTATGTATTATAACGAAAACATGTACACAAATTCAAAATTTCAAACGCAATTTCCTCGAAAACTACAACGATTTAGAGCATGCCGTAAAAACAAAAAATGCTCCATTTTTTATAAACTTTCCGGATATCAACAAAAAAAATAGCTACTTTTTTCCTACTTGACTGGTCCTTTAACAAAAACGCAATTCTACAAGCACTTTCTTGTTCAAGTTATTTTTGATCGAATAATTGAAAATCAACCAGTTATCTTGTTTGTTAGATTGGTATCCTCACTCGAAAATTTGACGAGACTTTTAGTGTAATATTTTCTTTATTCGCTCCTCACTTTGATATATTTTATTTACACTCCCCGATTTTGCTACTTTTCATACCCTGCAGAAAATCAATTTGTGACAGTTGAGATAAAAATTTTACTTATTGAATTTACAGAGTGAGTTTAAAAAAGTGCATTTTTGTGATTTTTAAAAGCACTTTTTTGCCGAAAAATGTTTTTGGGATCGGAAAATTTTTTACTAAAAATGACCCATATAGGTAGAGACCGCCATATTTTAAAAAATGACCTCAAAAAATGTGGTACAGGTGACCCTCTCAATTTTTTGAATTTTTTGCTAAAATAGTATTTTTAGTGTTGCTCTACACGACTGTAACAAAATTTTTATAAAAATCGACAAATTTGGGCTACTTTGGGCCCTTGCAAAATTGATACTTTTCCACTAAAACAGTAAAAATTAGCAGTAAAATTGAAATATCTCAAAATCTATAAAGCTGCCAATCAACGCCATTTGTACACTTATTCTGCATGCTATTCTCGACATTTTGGCAAAAAAATTACGATAAAAAAACCCCCGCCGAACACCCGCCTAACCCTTTACAAAATTTGTTGATTTTCGCTTCAATGCACCGATTCCTTCCCTGAATCAGGGTCAAGGAAGCATTTTCAAGGTTCGGGAATGCGCGCAATCGATTCCCCGCATAAAATTACCCCTAGAGGGTTACTTGTTAAAAAAATTTGAAAAATTTTTTTTTCGGAGATAGGGCCGCGAACGCACCCCCTTTAAATTGCTGTTGTGACATCGAATTTACCAATTTTTTTCTCAAAAGTTTGCCAACGATCTTAATTAAAGTTGTTTCTACACACATTTTGGACACTTTTAGCAAAAAATCTCGAAAAAAATCAGAAAAAAATTTTTCACGTGGTGGTCTCTACCTATAGGGGTATTTTTATGCGGAGAATCGATTGCGCATATTCCCGAAGCGTGAAAATGCTTCCTTGATTCAGGTCCTTTGAAATCTATGAGGAAATTGGCTTTTAAAAAATATGACATAGCTTTCTGCAGATGGAAGAATCTTCCAGCAGACAGTTTATTTTTGATATCTTAATGTTTTCGAAGAATTGGAGATTATATTACAAGGTGTTTCAAACAAAGTGGATTTTTGTGCTTCCTTACATGATTTTGGACTCAAAATTTTTTCCAAAAATGAACCCTATAGGGGTAATTTTATGCGGAGAATCGATTGTGCACATTCCCGAAGAGTGAAAATGCTTCCCTGATTTAGAGAAAGTGGTGGGTGTATTGAAGCGAAAATTGAATTTTCACCGGAAAACCGATTGTATAGGGGTTTGTCTAGGCGGGAAATCGATTGCGCGCGCTCCCGGAGCATTAGAACATTTTCCTGAATCAGAGAAGTTGTGGGGTATTTAAGCGAAAAGAAGTGAATTCTGTACAGGGTGATGCGAAATAACCCGTACACCTTATTTTTTCGCGCTTTCATCACGCGGTGTGGAGCATCCTAGAACAAAAAGCCTGCGCGAAACCTCACTCGAACGTGGAATCCCTGAAACGAGCGTTGAAGAAGGCCTGGAACGAAATCACACTGGATACCCTGGTCAAGATCGTGGATAACTTCCCGAAGCGGTTGAAGGCTTGCGTCAATGCCAAAGGTGGCCATTTCGAATAAATCACTTATTTTATTTTTATTTTGTTGTTTATTGATTGTTTTCTGCATAAAATAAATAAATTTCTTCGAGAAATGCTGAAAAAATAAGGTGTACGGGTTATTTCGCATCACCCTGTATGAAATTCAAAATTTACCGATTGTTATTTTTTGAATTTTTTAGGCTTAATGATTCTGATTCAGGGTCAGGGAAATGTTTTAACGCTTCGAGAGTACACGAAATCGATTTCCAGCCTAGAAAAACCCCTATACAGCCGATTTTCCAGTGAAAATTCGAATTTAATTCATTTTCGCTTCAATACACCCACCTGAATCAGGGAAACATTTCCACGCTTCGGGAATGCGTGCAATTGACTCCTGCATAAAATTACCTCTAGAAGGTTCTTTTTTAGAAAAAATTTTGGATCCAAAATCATGTAAAAATCCACTTTTTTGAAACACCCTGTAAATAATGCCATGATGCATACGCATTCACTAGCATGTTCAGATCCATCAGGTCGAGAATAATCCGGATAAGGGTTACCTTTTTGGCTTTGATATATTCTCAGAGGTTTAAAAAAAAATAAAAAACGAAATTCACCTGGATTAAGTAAAGCAAAGTATTTTTGATATTTTCGACAAATACAGGGTAATCCAGTTGAATATACAATGAAATAAAATTCGATATCTCGGAATAGGAAGAAGATTTTCATATACGGTTTTTGCAAGCTAATCATGTTACCCATACATAGATAGGGGGTTGTAATTATGCACCCTCCCACGCCCGAAAAATAGAGGGAGGGCGCGGGGCCGAAGGCTGCAAAAAAACGTAAAGGTTCCCTTTATGTTTTGAAAATTTTTTGAAAAAAATAGTATTTTTTATCAAAACTTTAACATTTTTTAACAAAAATACTCTATTTTTTCAATTATTTTTTAAAAACATTACATTTTACGTTTAAAAACATCAAATTTTACGTTTGGGGGGGGGCGCCGAAAGGCAAAAATTTCCTTTAGAAGGGGGTGCCGCGCGAGGGGTTTTTTATGACTCCCTCTATCCATAATTTTATTACCAAAAACTATTTTCTCGATGACCATATTTTCATAGATGAAGGTCAAGAAAGCATTTTCGAGCTTCGGAAGTACGCGCAATCGATTTCTGCATCAAAATTACCCTAGAAGGGTCTTTTCTACAAAAATTTGTGAAAAAATTTTTTCGGAGATCTGGCTGTAAAGGTTTGTGCATTGAAGCGAAAACCTGAATTACCGGGGAAAAATTCAGGTTTTCGCTTAAATACACAGACTTATTCAAAAATTATGAAAATATTTTAAAAATAAAGTCGGTCATGTGATTAGTAACTTGCAAAACAGTGCATATAAAAAATTTGTTCCTATGCCGAGGTATCAAATTTTATTTCATAGTTTATTCATCTGGATCACCCTGTAGAGATTATATCAAATGGCATGTAGCTCTTAAGTTGACGTATACATAAGGCATGCTCAAACCATATAAAGTCCAGATTAATCCGGATAAAGACTATTTCTTTTAAGTTTTTGTCATCAAACTCGTGGCTAACGTTCAAAGCTGGCAGTAAGGATTTGAGGAATTTGCGAGCTAGTAAAATTTCTTATTCCATTTATTACATACTAACTCAATCATGCAAGTTTGGAATATTTTGCTATGTCTGATTTTGTTGATCTCAACAGCATTTGCTTTTATGCCAAGTATTTTCAATACTCAATCATATCAAAGACATATTTTGGAGTTACATTTAAAGGCGAAGGTAATTTCTTTTAATCATCTTTTTGAAATAGATAAGTTTTTCTTAGATCCCAGAAGTGAAAATCCAATGCAACAACAATGAAATTATCCAAATATCCAAATTCGATTGGCAAAACTGTATATTTTCAGAAGATCTCGGTATTGATACGTTTAAGCAGACTTTTATCCGAACATTATGTATTTCCAAATTTTGTAGTATGCAAAGAAGTTTTTAGTCAATTTTTATAAACTTATAGACCATTTCTGAGATCAAAAATGGACCATCCATGATGAAGTATGGGGGAAGACAAAAGGTTATGGGAAAAATGAAAAAAATTTTCAGTGTAAACCGCCTGATTTTGTATTTTTCAGACAAATTATATGAAAATTTTTTTCAGTTTTCCCGTAACTTTTTGCCCCCCTAACTTTATCTCACTTTTCGTTCAAATGGTTGAGAGTTCGACCCCGAAAGCCCAAAAATTTTATTTTACCTATACAAAAAAGTTGTTAAAGGAAACCTCCCATAAAATTTTCATAGAGTTTTCTCTTCATTGTTCCCTTGAAACACTATCCACTTGAAATACAGGGTATGCCAAAAAAGTGGATTTTTGTGATTTTTTGTGTTGAACCCTCTAGGGGTAATCCGAGGAATCGATTGCGCGCATTCCCGAACCCTGAAAACGCTCCCTGGCTCTGATTCAGAGAAAATTATGTTTTTTCAAAGACCCAATTTTTCCCCGAATCAGGGTCAGAGAAGCATTTTCAGAGTTCAGTAATGCGTGCAATTGATTCCCCGAATAAACTTGCCCCTAGAAACAAAAAATTACCCTTAGAAAAATAAATTTCCTGTTCCCATAAAATCCACTTTTTTGACACACCCTGTACTATCCCTAGCGAGATAGAACTCTCGATAGCATGGCTCAATGGATAGTATTCAACGAGAAAAATGAAAGTATTAAATCCTTTGGCCAATTTTATCAGGTCTCCTGTTACAACTTTTCTGAATTGAACAAATAAAATTTTCTTTCCTTGGCTGAATCGAACCCTCAACCATTTGAATGGAAGTGAGACGCTTGCCATTTCGCCATGGTTGATCCATTTTTATCTCTCTTTATTTATTTAAATGAGTCAATAGATGCAAAATACCAATAATAAAAGCCTATACCATTAATTCCAAAACATGTAATAACAAATAAAACACCAAAAATTATAAGGAACGTTCTTTCAACAACTGCAGCTAGCCAATCGTATTCAATTTCAGCTAGAGTTCTTTTCAATGCAATTTGCCCGATGGGTGGGGAAAGCTCTGCAGATGGTGAAAGAAAAGGATCTTAAAAATGTAAAATAGAACCTTTATACACAAAGACCTTCTGCGCTTCATATATTGATTCAGGGAAACTGTATTGACGCGAAAAGCCAGACATCATAAAATTCAAAAAATGTTTTAGATGCTGATTTTGTGTAGCCAGGGGTTTTTTGGTAGGGTCACTATTTCGGCGTTAGAATTCGAATTTGATTTAAGGGGGGGGGGAAATTTTTAAAAAATCAAAAAAATTGAAAAAATCGGAAAAAAATCAACAAAATTGAACAAATTTGAAGTAAATCGAAAAATCTTTGACATCAAAGCGAGGCAGAAAAAAAGAGACCGAGCGCCGAAGGAGCCCCTTCGGCGCTCGGTCTCCCGGTTCTTTAAATTCTAACGCCGGATAGTCTTCAACATGGCCATCCCCCCCCCCATCCTCCGGCTACACAAAATTATCCTCTAAAAAGACGTATTTTTGAATTTTATGATGTTTGATCATTCGCGTCAATGCATTTTCCCTGACTAAATGTATGAAGCTCAAATGGTTCTCGAGTAAAATACTTTTCAAAAATTACCTATAAAATCATTTTCATTAAGCGGATTGTTATTCCAACTTTGCTCATGACCATCGTTTGGTAGATCATTAGGTAGAAAATATTGTTCTTTTGCAAAAATTTTATTCTCGTTAGTGCCTAGAAATATTTGATAGAGAACTTGTTTGATTATGTCCCCAATTTGGTATGACCCAATAATTTATAGAAACTGGGGATCCTTTCATAATTTTTACCATTTACTGGATAAGCTTTTTGATCGGTTGATAAGCTTTTTGATCGTGATTGCAAATAATTTTCTAGCGTATTAACTTTCACAATATTTGGTGGTTTATCAATACGTGCCTGTACTGTGGTAACACTTTTTTGGCGTTTCATTTGCTAAAAAATATTTAGTTTTTTCGAAATTGGGTCAAATTTGAAGGGGTGAGAGCGGATATAATGGGGCGGTTAAATTTTCAAATAAGTAAAAAAATAAAAATTTGAAAAAATGGCTGAAAAATTTTTTATAAAGGGTAAAAAATTTGAAAAATTACCATATAAAAATCTCGAAATTCTTGTGCCGAAACTTGTCCATCACCACTCACATCGATAGCGTCAAAATATTCGCGTATCTTTTTCTCATCCTGGATTTTCCATAATTGTTGTGCCATGATTCGAAATTCCGGAAATTCGATTTCTCCACTGCCATCCGTATCGTATTTCTTGATAACCTCATCAATACGTTTCATTATATCCTAGAGTCAAAAGCCGTAAAATTTTCAACAAAAAATTTCATACTGTGACTTTGTTAAAATAAGCTTGCTTCATCATTAAAGGCATTTTTAGTCGGAGAATTGTCCCGAAACGAATACCCCATTGCATAAGTTTTGCTGACGGTCTCTTTCCCAGTATACCACATTGTTGTATATATATGACAAAAGATGCAGCTAGGGTGCTTAATGATATTATTAACATCATGCTAGTATAGAACCAGCCTAAAAGATATATAGATAGAACCAGATCTACGGGCACACGTGTACAAACACCCCCCCCCCTAAATTTTGACCCTTTGTGTGCGGAAAAAATCATCATGGTCCACCAAAGTGATTTTTCGCAATTTTTCCAAAATTTAAAAAATCTCTTTGGTCTCCCAAAGTAACTTTAAATATATATATAAAATATATTTCATATTTTATACATTAAAAAAACAGTTAACAGTTTTTTGTACAAAATTTTGACAACGGTCCCGCGCGTGTACCTCGATTTGGCTTGCGTGCGACCCCCTAATTTGGGAGGGGGAGTTGTACACGTGTACTACGAGGTTCGGTCTCGGCCTCGCTTCCAAGCTCGTCCTCGCTTCGGGCCATTCGAGACGGCGCGGGCCGTCCCAAACCGGCTAGGGGACTTCCTGAAGCAAGCAAGGCACGAGGCCCAAACAGACCCTGAATTTGTTATACCCTATTGGGGCTCGGACCATGCGACCTAGGCCAGATCGGAGCCAGGGGTGTCATGGGCCGGGCCCCAACCTATGACCCGGGGCCGCGGTTTTTTACGGCCCTAAAAAATTGAGAAGGGCTGTAATAAAAAATTGGGAAGGGCCGTAGCGACCTTTTGACACCTCTGATCGGAGCCAAGTTCCGGCCCTTTCCACCCAATCCTTACCTATCAGGGGAATAAATGATGACGTTGAGGGAAGTTTATCAGCAACAAGAAAAATTAATATCGACATTGACAGAAGCGTAGTTATGCCAAGAGTAATCTTTTCTTCTCTTGGTGCATGCATATTCGAAGTGCTAGAAAACAATATAAATTCAGTTTCAAAAGACTGATAATAAGTTTGTCGCTAATTAGCACAGTGGTTATATAAGACCGTCCGATATGCCACGTTAAAGGACCAGTCCAGTAAGTTACAACCATATGAAAAAATGATATATTCGGAAAGGTCATGACAAATGGAGCATTTTTTGTTTTTAAAGTAAATTCTGAATCGTTGTAGCCTTCGAGATAATTGCGTACACAAATTCAAAAATTCAAACGCAATTATCTCGAAAACTATAACGATTCAAAACATGCCATAAAAACAAAAAATGCTCCATTTTTCATGATCTTTCCAGATATATCATTTTTTCATATGGTTGTAACTGACTGAACTGGTCCCTTAAACAACGTTAAGGCAGGTAGATTCGATTCTGTTTTTGAATTTTGATATTTTCCACCGGTTTTGGCTATGGACTTTTTGCGGGAACGGACTTTATTTCGTCTAGCTATTTTTTATTTTCGCGTTGAAACTAACTTTAACAATCTGCATACCAAACTTACCTAAAGAATCCAATTATTGAAATTAGCGTGATAACACTTGTTGGCAAGATCAAATTTACAATATAATATAATGGCTTGCGTTGTATGTATAGTGTAAATTCCATCAGTGAATACTTATTTGGGCAACAGTTATACAATACTTCACGTCGTTTGACTATAAAAATACCGCTGATCTTACAAGGAATGCTCATTAGCTGCAGCGCGGATATAAAAAATCGATTGATATAGAGTGGAAGTTTATGAAAAATGGATAATTTTAAAAAAATTTTGGAGGCACATGGGACAAAAAATTTTGAGCTTAAGCGCTTCCAAGATTTTGGACCTTATTGTTTAGTTTTTTGGCTTAAACTCAGTCAAACTAAATCCGTTGGGGTTTAGCGATAGCTCATTGAATTTCTGAAATCACGGCGAATAACTTTGTAGAACATCACTTTTTATAAAAAAATTTATGTTAGAGAAAACTTAGAAGAAAGCTATTGATGCTTTTGAATTAAGTTTACTGAAATTCGTATATTACAATTGAACTATAAACTTTATTTTAAGTTTTCCTCCAACATAAAATTTTTTCATAAAAAGAGATGTTCTACAAAGTTATTCGTCGTGATCTCAGAAATTCAATGAGCTATCGCTAAGCCTAAACGGATTTAATTTGGCTGAGTTATAGCCAAAAAACTACACAATAAGGTCCAAAATCTTGGAAGCGCTTAAGCTCAAAATTTTTTTAAAATTATCCAGTTTTCATGAACTTACACTCTATGTTAGTCCATTTTCTATAATCCGAACTGCAGCTAGTGAGCACTCCTTCTTAATAAAACTTTTTGATTAGGGTTCGGAGGAGGAATGAGCAAAAAGGATTCAATTTACCATCTGTGCCGAGAATATTCCAACCTTCATTTTCTATACAATTATGAATACCGAATGGAATATGATTTGTGCCATTATGTGGAAGATAATTAATTCCTTCTTTGTCATAAATCCAACTTCCTATGGTCATAGTGCAATCCTACAATAGCAATTTTACAGCGACATTTTTGGGTTTTACAACGACATTTTTTACTTTGTTTGAAACGGTCAGAAAAAAGTGAAAAAAAACTTGAACCATCGGATCCTCCAGGTGAACATGAGCCACAGGGGCTCTTCCTCTTAAATAAAACCTGGCTCGTTTCCCTTCACCCTATTAGTGACCTAGGTTACATAATAGTTTTGACTTAAAGATCGAGTTCTTATAGCCCATCCCCGCCTTCTCAAGAATTGGAGAGGGGTCCTCCAGATATTACGTAATAAAAATTTTCGGGTTTTTTGACCCCCTCCCCCTGTAATCAACCGTCATCATTTGGCTACCCTCCCCCTTCCATGATTACGTAATCAATGGCAAAATTTTTTAAATAAAAATCAAAGCCTTATAAACAATTTGTATAACAAAAATATGATATATACGACAATTGTTATTTGGCCTTAAAGGGGGAGGGCATTTTTCTCTGGCCACGGTAGGTCGGAAAAATTTTTTTAAACTTTTCTAGACAAATCGATAGATTTCGAGCTGCTGATCAACTTTTTCAAATACACCATGGGTAAAAAACAACATCCTGGCGAGCTAAGAGCAAAAAAATTTTTGTTTTTAGAGAAGTAGAGGCAAAAAAGAATCTGATCCAGACGAGATCGAACCTTGCCCAATAATGCACTAGGATAACAACATTCCACTGAGCAACTCATATCATATTGATCAAAAGTTTTCAAAATTCGCTATATGAAATGATTTTCTCTAAAAACAAAAATTTTTTTGCTCTGTAGCTCGCCAGGATCTTGTTTTTTACCCATGTTGTATTTGAAAAAGTTGATCAGCAGCTCGAAACCTATCGATTTGTCTAGAAAAGTTTAAAAAAATTTTTCCGACCTACCGTGGCCAGAGAAAAATACCCCCCTTTAAATTGAAAAAATTAGAAAAATTGGAAAAAATTAGAAAAAATTGAAAAATTTGAAAAAATTTTTTATACATTGTGATTACGTAATCATTAACCTGACCCCTCCCCCCCCCGTAATCAATCGTAATCATTTGGCTACCTCCCCCTACTTGATTACGTAATATCTGGATGACCCTAGAGGGGCAAGGATCAAAATTAAAGCTGTTACCTGTATGTCAAAAGGGAAGTATCGTAAATCTAAAAAACCGAATCATGATTTTATAGCTTTTGTATATTTACCTAGAATACAGCTAAATTTATACAAAGTTGGGTATAGTAATTCAACTAGTCCTGCTTTTTCTTCTGATAACAACGATAATTTCACATTTACCATCCTACTCGTGTCGGCATCACTCATAATTAGCCTATGATAATATTTTTTGTATAGCGACTTGTTAGTTATATAAGCCCTCTATCCCTCATTCCCAGTAGGTACTCAGATGGAAGGGAGTGGGCCCGAACCTACTCGAATAAGAAAATAAATAAATTTTTTAATGTTTCTCCCGCTTCCCTTCCTCAAGTCGTTCGCATGAACCAGTCTCAATTTTAATATTCTCTTACGAGTTATAAAGTGTGGTGTCTGGCTTCCAAACAGCATCACTAGGTAAAACAATTGTCTTAATACCATCAAATTGTTTGCTATCCCAAAAAAGTATCTCATCTGTCCACCTCTAAAATTCGAATCATCTTAACAAAAAGGGGTCATCCAGATATTACGTAATCAACTTTTTGGTGGTTTACCCCCCTTCCCCCAAAGTAATCATCAAAATGCACTAACGTAATCAATTTTTATGAGGGGGCCGACCTCTCTCCCCCCCCCAACATGATTACGTAATATCTGGATGACCCCAAATAGCAGTAAATTACCTCAATTACCCATGCATTTAAAATAATATATTGTTGGGGTTCGTTCTAAATTTTTTCAGCGCTTTAATTGCTTACGAGATAATTTATAGACTACTATTGGCCCATAGAGTATCAGAGTGAAAAATGGAAGAAAAAATTTTGCTATGACATAATTTTGATTCCTTGATATTGTACTCACTGGATACCGGGTCCTAAGGAGTCAATTTTGACATATAACCCCAGAAATTAAAACTTTTTTTGCGTCTTAAAATTCTCGGCAAAAAATGAAAAACTACATTGAATTTTCGCAGTGTCGCAAAATTAATTAAAAATCTAAAAATGGAATTTTTGTTTGAACTAATCCGAGTTATCAATTACATAGATCGACAAGGTGGGGGGGGGGACCCCCGATGAGGAGGTTCCCACCACCTTATTAAATTCGGCTAAGATTTTAATAAAAAAAGGAATTTTTTTAGGTAGTTTTCTGACACCCAATTTGTATGGACCATTTCATATGTTCGGCGGGGTTCATGATGTGATCCCCCTCAATTTTGGGTCCATGATTAAGTGGGTCAGGGGGAGACTCCCCCCCCCCCTTCGACCTACGATCGATTAACTTCCTTATTTTTGATCAATCACTTATCTTGAAAGTCGATTACTACCTTGTTTTTGATCAACCAAGGATCAACTTAAATCACGGCGCGGGATCGAACCCACATCCTATTAGTGAAGGTCGAGCACGTTAGCCACTCGGCCATGATTTTTCATTGTTGTCGAGAATTTTAAGACGTAAAAGTTTTAATTTTGGGGATCTTATATTTTTATTCAAAATGAGACNGGGGGGGGGGGAAACCCCCCCCCCCCCCCCCTGCAGAGGGGAGGGGGAGTCTCTTCGACCTATGATCGATTAACTTCCTTATTTTTGATAATCACTTATCTTGATCGTCGATTACTACCTTGTTTTTGATCAACCAAGGATCAGCTTATCCGGATCATCGATCCACCCCCTCGTTTTTGGTCAACCAAAGATCAACTTAACTCACGGCGCGGGATCGAACCCACGTCCTATTAGTGAAGGTCGAGCACGTTAGCCACTCGGCCATGAACGGAGTTTTTCATTGTTGTCGAGAATTTTAAGACGTAAAAGTTTTAATTTTGGGGATCTTATATTTTTATTCAAAATGAGACTATAATAAAAAACATTTAAAATACTTACCACTGCAACAATTTGATACAGTTGCATACTAAGGCTCACATCAACCGGTGTTCTAGGCGTTGTTCTAGGGATAATTCTTTTATTATAATTAGTCATAAGATATTTTTCCAAACGAGAATATGGTGAAATATCAGAACCTATTGAGACTTTTGTAGGTTCGGTAGTCTCCGATTCCACTTCTTTGGATAATTCTTTGTAGGACTTCCATTCTCCCCTACTTTCGACAATGTGATCCAATAAGTCTATAAATGATTTTTTATAAGACTAGGGGGTAACAATGAGCAGTAATGATTCTGGGATTTCATTTGAGAGCAACTAAGTAAAAACCTCATTTTTCTATCGAATTTTGGCCAAAAATGCGATTTTTTAAAAGAAATTTTCATTTTGGGGGCATGTTCCTGCTCCTGGATCCGCCACTGAATAGAAGGATGAAGTAGCAAGGGAATGAGGGATAAGGTGACAAGACGAGAGGAGGTCATATATGCACAAGGGGAGGGAGACTCCTAAGCCATGTATTGCGCATCGACCGGAAATTTAAAGATTCATAGCACATCAGGCGAGTGAAGCCCAAAGATGCGCTATGAATCTTTACATATGCTCTATGCCGTTCTGATGCGGTATGAATCTTTTTAACATGCTTCATGCCGATTATTTTGCTTGATAATGACTTAACACAAATGTCAATAAAATTATACTTGACATTTTTAAGAAAGATTTTGGATGAGGGCCCAGAATCATAGCGCATCGGAACAACCACTCCTAAGACCTTATGCATGTACGGGTTCAACCCTTAAAGGACCAGTCCAGTAATTTACAATCATATGAAAAAATGATATATTTGGAAAGATCATGAAAAATGGAGCATTTTTTGTTTTTACGGGATGTTTTGAATCGTTGTAGTTTTCGAGATAATTGCGTTTGAAATTTGAATTTGTTACAAGCTCTTCGTTGTAATACACAAACTTTTTTGAATTTTTTGCGAAAAAATCGATTTTTGTATCGAAATTTTTATAAAATGAACATTGTAGCAATTTTTATAGCTAAATGAGACGAACAAAATGACATCAAAATTATCCAATTTGAACATTGTTTTGGGTTATTGAAACGAAAATCCTGATTCATGTTTTCGTTTCAATAACCCAAAACAATGTTCAAATTGGATAATTTTGGTGTCATTTTGTTCGTCTCATTTAGCTATACAAATTGCTACAATGTCCATTTTATAAAAATTTAAAAAATTGATGCAAAAATCGATTTTTCCACAAAAAATTCAAAAAAGTTTGTGTATTACAACGAAAAGCTTGTAACAAATTCCAAATTACCTTCGTTATCTTCATGACCAACTTTCAAACGCAATTATCTCGAAAACTACAACGAACATGCCGCAAAAACAAAAAATGCTCCATTTTTCATGATCTTTTCGAATATATCATTTTTTCATATGGTTGTAACTGACTGCACTGGTCCTTTAATAAACCTATGGTTGAACCATTAGTACAAGTTCACAATTTTTACCTTCGTTATCTTCATGACCAACTTTTTTCATACCAATACCCGTAATTGCATTCAATAAAATGACAATAGAAATAATATTATTCCAAAAACGCAACATATGTGTTCAAATATTTTTTCAGAGATAATAAACGATCAAAAACAACCCAAGCTCATACATAATATCACAGACAAGTTTCGAACCTTCAATCAAAAGCGCCGTTTTACACTATTCTCAGCTATTTGTCAGGTGGTTTTGCTAAAAGTTAAGGTGCACTCGAACAAAACAAATCATTCACGTTAGATGTTGTGTTAAAAGCTATTGATTCGAGTAGCTAAGGAAATGACAAAGGAACAAAAAGCGCTAAAAGAGGCATTTTTTAATTGTCTCAAAAAGTTTTGGAGAATACTAAAAAATCGATGCTTTCTCACTAGGGACCATTTCATATGTCTTGTCATAATCTTTATGCCAAAATTTTTTCTCAAAGTTCATTAAAAAATACATCTGCAAAAAATCAAAAATATTTGATAACTGCTAGTAGTGTATCCAGGAAAAATTTTCGGAGAAGGGGGTCATCTAGATATTATGTAATCAAAATTGTCGGTTTTTATACCCCTCCCCCTTGTAATCAATCGTAATCATTTGGCTACCCCCCCCCCCTCTCTCACCCATGATTACGTAAACAATGGCAAAATTTTTAAATAAAAATCAAAGCCTTATAAACAATTTTTATAACAAAAATATGATATATATGACAAATGTTATTTGGTTTTAAATTGAAAAAATTGCTAACGGTTTTTCGAAAAAAAAATCGAAAAAAATTGAATTGGAAATAATTGGAAAAAATTCAAAAAAATTGAAACAAAAAATTTTATACATTATGATTACGTAATCATTGACCTGACCCCCCCCCCTTCCCCACGTAATCAACCGTAATCATTTGGCTACCCCTTCCTCCCTACTTGATTACGTAATATTTGGATGACCCCAAGGGCAAAAAATCATGAATTTTCCGGCATTTTCAAATCGGCCAAGTCATAAGGAGCACCATTATGATTTATTAGCCCCTGACAATTTCAGAGGAAGCGGCCGCCCAGGCATGTACAATAACGGGATGACAAGAGCGGGAGACAAAAATGGGACAATAAGAAATGGACGTTTTCAGACCTCGGCTTCTAAAAGGAAGCCAAGATCTTTTTTACTCAGGACTAAAACTTGAGAAAAAAAGTGTTTACACTATCTAAAAATTCCTTAAATGAGCTGAAATCTGAAGAAAAAAATCGTCCCGTTCGATCGCCCGGTTCTTATCGTCCCGTTCTTGTTCTTCCCGTTTGTTTAAACATAAGATTCAGAAAATTTTCGACCAAAACATTTGAAAGCTGTTGCTCTAATGACCCCAAAAATTTGTACGAAAAGTTTTTTAAAACTAAAACTTTCGAACAAGTATCTACTTAACTGGTGTTCCATAAGTGTCATTATGGGTGTTTTCGAAACAGAATAATGTTTTTTTTGAACACATGTGCTCAAAGTAATACGTGCGAAGTAGTATTTCTAGCCTAGTTTCTTTAAATGAACCACTCCTTCAATCAGTAAAGCATTACAGGGTGGACCAAGTTTTGTTTATGCTTAAAAAAATGATATTAACTTTTTTCAAATAAATCCGTTTTCGATCATTCTTTTTTATTTTCATCCAGAGACAATAGGAAAGCGATTCATGTCAAAAAATCGAAAAATTTTTTTGCTTGGTCCTCAATTTTTATCAAAAAATAATCGCGCAAAAACAAATTGCTTCAGAGGGAGTCGAAACTGAGCCTTCTGCTAGGAATGCGAGAGCAAAACATTGAGCCAAGCAACCTATTTTCGAACGACCTTTTAAAATTGAATAAGATCTTAAGGGGAACCAAGCAAAAAAATTTTTCGATTTTTTGACATGAATCGCTTTCCTATTGTCTCTGGATGAAAAGTAAAACAAATTTGGTCCACCCTGCACTTTCCCTATTCAATCTAATTCTAGTCGGATTTCCAATTTGATTCAATTTCCTCTGAATACTTCCTAACTGAAAAGTGTTTTTTGTTTCAAATAAAGTTATAAACAAAATAGGAAAATTTCTAGCTGGAAATAGGATGAAAAAATTCAATAAGGACCACAACATCATCTTTGTGTGAACTTCCTTAAAATTCCACATCAAATTGGCCGAGAAAACGCAATTTTAATATGTACTACATACTCATAAGTGGGTACTACTAAGGATTAGCGACCACACTTAACGTGTTTTTTTCAAAAAATTTTTATAGCTTTTTTTCTTTGGAAATGAACTCTCTAGGATTAACTTTATGCGGGAAATCGATTCAAAAGTGGACTAGTCCTTTAAAGGACCAGTCCAGTCAGTTACAACCATATGAAAAAATGATATATTTGGAAAGATCATGAAAAATGGAGCATTTTTTGTTTTTACGGCTTGTTCTAAATCATTGTAGTTTTCGAGATAATTGCCTTTAAAATTTTGAGTTTGTTACAAGCTCTTTGTTGTAATACACAAACTTTTTTGAATTTTTTGCGGAAAAATCGATTTTTGCATCAGTCTTTTAAATTTTCATAAAATGAGCATTGTAGCAATTTTTTATAGCTAAATGAGACGAACAAAATGGCACTAAAATTATCCAATTTGAACATTGTTTTGGGTTATTGAAACGAAAATTCTGATTCATGTTTTCGTTTCAATAACCCAAAACAATGTTCAAATTGGATAATTTTGGTGTCATTTTGTTCGTCTCATTTAGCTATACAAATTGCTACAATGTCCATTTTATAAAAATTTAAAAAATCGATGCAAAAATCGATTTTTCTTCAAAAAGTTTGTGTATTACAACGAAGAGCTTGTAACAAATTCAAAATTTCAAACGCAATTATCTCGAAAACTACAACGATTTAGAACATGCTGTAAAAACAAAAAATGCTCCATTTTTCATGATCTTTCCGAATATATTGTTTTTTTCATATGGTTGTAAATTACTGGACTGGTCCTTTAAAGTAAATTGTTTTATGTTTTATAAACTTATACTAAATTTGTAACTCTTTATTGTTAAATAAAAATGTTATTAAAATTTTCGATTGTCGGGGAGACCCTACTGCATAATGCTTGGTATGGGTTTTTTGTGAATCGTCGCTTTAAGAAAGATATGGACTCCTTAAGTTTGAAAAACACCTCATTTTTGGCAGAAAATTTATAGAGTTTTTTTCCGATATGTCGGCACACACTTTTTGCCGCTTTTCTATGGGTTGAAACATACGTGCCTATCTCGGAGAATCCACAAGTGCCGGAGGCGCTCGGCTCACGGTTAATTAATATATTTTCAGAAATTTCTCTTATAAGCGGACTTAAATTAGGCGATATATACTATCAGTAACTATTTCGTAAATTTATTGAATAAACATGACAGCCAAAATTATCATTTATTTGATTTAAGAGGCGATATCTTAAAAACTCGCACCTACCGGCACTATAAAATTTTCTTCTCACGAGAGCGACAAAACCTAGCAAATATTAAAGTAGGATTCTCGAAACAATTTTTAAAGCCGTTCCCGACCAAATTCTCGAACCCTCAAAATTCCTTTAGATGCTTAGAAGGTGTACTACCCCCAATTTTAAGCCATTTTTCGAAATTTCAAACACGTATAACTCCGTGAAATCGCACTTTTATGGCCTAAAAATGGCATATATCGATGGATGAGATACACTCTCCCGAACATTCCTGTAAATTTTCACCGAAATCCGAGAACCTTCGATTTTTGCCCCTATAGAACCTAATGCCAAGCCAAAATAGGGGGCAAAAATCGAAGGTTCTCAGATTTCAATGAAAATTTACAGGAATGTTCGAGAGAGTGTATCTCATCGATATATGCCATTAGGCCATAAAAGTGCGATTTCACGGAGTTATACGCGTTTGAAATTTCGAAAAATGGTTTAAAATTGGGAGTAGTACACCTTCTAAGCTTCTAAAGGAATTTTGAGGGTTCGAGAATTTGGTCGGGAACGGCTTTAAAAATTGTTTCGAGCATTCTACTTTAATATTTGCTAGGTTTTGTCGCTCTCGTGAGAAGAAACTTTTTCAGGTTCGAAATCTCGAGATATTGTCTCTTAAAATAAAGGAATAATAATGGACATATTATGAATACATTGCTTTAAATTGAGCAATATCATTGTTTGATACCTTACGATCATTTTTTGTACCATTCACGCATTCCATTTTTGAAATATCAATAGGTTCAAAAATTGGCTTATTGACATCATAACTAAAATTGTTAATAAAAAATTAAAATATAAAAAATAGTGGGCCAAGCACAAAGTTTATTTTATCTAAAAGAGTAACCCCACCACTAAAGTTTGAAACCTTGCTCGCTTCTTTACTAGTGTTAGATTCCGTCTCGAAAATGCCGGAATTTTTTAGATCCTATCCTAAAAATTTTACTCGATCCCGTCCCGAACCCTGGTTATCACGAGCCTCAAACCCTGTCCCGAGTTGGGATAAATTTACACTCTTAAAAAAATGTTTTTAAGAAATTTTTTCTATTTTTTTCAACAAAAACCACTATTTTCTTAAACATTTTTGGGCTCAAGCATTATACAAAAAATTTTTGCACCTGCGGAGCTGTTTTTGCATATACTAATGAATTGAGATGAAAACTAAACAATTTTTAAATGAAAATTTTGTTTTTTAAAGAATTTTAAGAAATGCCATCCCGAATGCCGAAAATCTTAATCCCGTCCCGAATCCCGCCAAGGTGCATCCCGAAAAATCCCGTCCCGGCAAAGAGATTGATCCCGAACACGGGAAGTTTCAATCTTTTTTATAGAATATTGGACATAAAAAAGGAATATTAGATTCGGCCATAATTTTCTGGAACATGTAATGAATTATCACAAATATGCGAATTTTGGTGTATTTTATGCTAATTTTCACCGTTTTATTTTTCGTAGGGAAGTTCGTTTTTGATGAAAATTTTTTGTTTATAGAGAACCAATGAAGTCTATATAAGGACGGCAGAATTAAAACTTTTTCGGGACCCACCCCACCCAAAATCGGGTGATTTTCAGCCAGTCAAAGCTGGAAGCGCCAGAGGACCCAGCGGTTCCAGGAGCGCCAAAAAGCTTCTTGTGATCTGGAGCCGCTGGGTCCTCTCGCGCTTTTAGTTTTGTCGACTGGCTGAAAATCAACCGCTTTTCGGGGTCCAAAAAAGTTTTAATTCCATCGTCCTTATGTGAATTTATCCATTTTGACCCTCGATGCAAAGTTTTCGAGTTATCGAATTTTCTTTCCAGGGTACCAAAAATGCCATTTTTAAAGATTGTACACTATCAATGCTCTTGTTATGACTTTCGGGGGGGGGGAGGGGGTTGAAAATGAAAACCCTAGCAGTAACAATAAATGTTGCCAATTTTGAGTTCTAGGGGGTTTTGGCGGTCGAAAACCACGATTTCGAGCGAGTTGGATTCTCCGAGCTCAACCGGATAAAGTTTTGATGGTATAATTTTTCACTAGAGTCGCACTAGACACTCAATGCAAAACACCGTATTCCTCTAATTAATCACCCCTCTGATAGAACCGCATCCTAAAGACCAATTGAAAAAGAGAACTACAGTTTGTTTAATTAAGAGTAAATATGATATGTTGTTTTGATCAACCATTTGATGAATTGTTTTATTTATCTTAAAACTCACGCATAATAAGTGTAGGCCGGGGGATGTAGAACACTGCACAAATCATAGGTTTTGAATTCAATTTTTGTTGTGTTCATTAATGGTGCAAATTTTTCATAATAAGGTACCAAAGTTGGAGGAATATTATCCCATAATATTCTGATATGGTGATCACGGTCAGCACGTTTATGGACAGTTGTAAAACCTATTCAATATAATTTTTAAAGTTTATTAAATAAATGTCTTACCAAGCACCTTCAATATCTGAGCCATTCCAATGTCAACAGAACAGGGTTGACGCGCCAATACGATCATCGAAGGACCATAGTTACCTGGAAATGCAGTACCACAACCATGTTTAGCAAGCGAAAACAAAACGTAGCGGTCATATTTAGCAAGGTGATTAAGATCAGTATCTTCTTCCCAGGTGATCAAAGTACCAAACACATTTTTAAATTTATCCAATGTAAATTGGACAAGAGCTCTCAATTCGTCAACATTTCCACCAGCCAAGCCATATTTAACAAACTTTGAATTCCATTTCATGTCCGCAATAAAATTGGTAGCCTATAAAAATATAAACCATTTAAGGATCAACAACACCAAGACTCTCAAAAACCCTACAAAGTTTATATTTGTTTTTATACATTTTTATAAAATAAAAACAGTGTTTAAAAACAGTGAAAATAAAGTTTTCACCCCGAAAATTTTGGTTTTTAGTAATCAGCAATTTATGTCTGAACTTTTGGCATACTAAATAAAAGAATCATTTTTCGACCCAAATTCTTCATCGATGCTGATAATAATTATTTAAGATCGAAAATTTTTTTTTCTCGTGAAAACGAGCAATTTTTAAATTTGTGATAGAAATTTAAGTGATCAGGAAAATTTTCATGAAAAGTGATATTCTATATATTTGTCCAGCTTGATCTCAGGAATTTTCTGAGCTATTGCTCGACCCATTTGGGTTTAATATCACTGTTTTCTGGCCCCTTTTTTGAGGTGTTCCATATATGGCCCAGTCGCGTAAAATGGGCTAATATAAATTCGCTTTAGTTTTTAGCTTTTTGAAAGTTTACTATATACGGTTTAGGATATGTTATCTATAAATCAACATAACTTACATATTCGTCGTCTGCACTAGCAAGAAAGAATATCGAGGCGAAAATAAAAAATTTCTTCATTTATCGAATTTAAGATTTTCTAAAAACAAACATTTAAGACGCATTGTCTGAAGGTTGTTAAACAAATTATAAGGCCATAGAGCCAACCCAAAATGTCAAAGTCTCAGAATTTTTTCGCACTATGTTATTTTTTATTATGATTCCCAGTATTACAAAACCGCTTCTCTAAAATTCTGAAACTTTTCCTATGTTGAGATACGGGACTCGAAAGATGGTCACCTCGAGTGTATATCTAAAAATGGACTCCCCCCCCCCCACCTTAAAAGCCCTCAATCTCAGCCAAGTTAAAAGCTTTTCAAATGCGGTTTTTTTACTTTATTGGTATGGTATAAAGATACAAATTTGTAGACAATCATTTTTTGATCTGAGCTAACCCCAAAGAGTTACACTCATTTTACCCATTTTTAAGGGGTTTTAGATAGGGTCAATTTTTCACAAAAATTTATCTAAACAATCGAGCTTAATTTTGCAGTGAGGTTTGAAACTGGATTTTGCAAAAGGAATTCCAGAAACAAAAACAAATTTAAAAATTTTTAAGTAGGCCTTCATGGGTATTTTTGGCCATCTTTGTCAAAAAATTCTAAAAACGTAACGGGGGACCCATGGATGATTATTGGGATCAGAAAATGATTTTTTTGCTTAGTGTGCCAAAAGTTCAGCATAACTTGCTGATTACTAAAGACAAACAATCTCGAGATAAACCTTTTATTTTTGCTGATTTTGAGCCCTAACAAACTATGTAATATGTAATAATAGAAGATACTTTTGGCACACTAAAAATCATTTTCTGACCCCAAAAATCATCCATGAGGTCCCCCGTTACGTTTTTGGGGTTTTTTGACAAAGATGGCCAAAAATACCCATGGAGGCCTACTTAAAAATTTTTAAATTTGTTTTTAAAAGTTGTATCTGGAATTCCTTTTGCAAAATCCAGTTTCAAACCTCACTGCAAAATTAAGCTCGATTGTTTAGATAAATTTTTGTAAAAAATTGACCCTATCTAAAACCCCTTAAAGATGGGTAAAATGAGTGTAACTCTTTGGGGTTAGCTCAGATCAAAAAATGATTGTCTACAAATTTGTATCTTTACACCATACCAATAAAGTAAAAAAACCGCATTTGAAAAGCTTTTAACTTGGCTGAGATTGAGGGCTTTTAAGGTGGGGGGGGGGGAGTCCATTTTTAGATATACACTC
>OZJO01030022.1:0-25096 GCA_900406225.1 Acrobeloides nanus | reverse complement strand
TGCATTTTCGATCGGAGAAAATAATTTTTTACGCAAACTTCAATTAGCAAAGTTGTTCAGCATAAAATTCTCTGTCGATTGATGCTATTTTTTCACGATTTTTTCGCAAAAAATTCAAAAGTTTGTGTACTACAACGAAAACATGTACTCGAATTCATATTTTCAAATGCATTTATCTCGATGGGGAAAACGATTCAGATGACGCTGTAAAAACAAAAAATGCTCAATTTTTCATGGTCTTTCCAAATATATCATTTTTTCATACGATTCCATCTTATTGATCTGGTGCTTTAATGAGTAATGAGCAATTGACAAATTTCTATAAAAATTGCGTATTGTCTAAAATCTTCCGCCGAAAAATGTAAAGTTGCACAATTCCATCAATCTCCCATCGTAATACCAATCATTCATTAGACAGAGTAACGATTTTTTAATGAGATGTCGTTCGTGGCTGTTGACTTTGTCGTGTCATAATTCGAATCACTTAAACGAAGAAGTCTCCTTCTGTGCTCTCTTTCGCATGGTCATTACCGGAAACAGGGAATTTGTTCAAAAAAAAGTTCTTCGAAAGACATCTTCAACCGCTTCCGACACGAGAGCACTGTAATATCGAACGGTGGTGTCATCCTACAGATCGAAAGTTTTAAGGTCACTCTGAAAAAATCCCATAAAACGGTTATTCGAAGATGAATACTTTTCTGCGTTCGTTTCGTTCACAATTGACAAAGAGGAATTTACATTGAAACTTAAAAGGCCTTCATTGATGCCAAGCCATCAAGGCGATACTGACAGTGGGAAAATAGAATTTTTTGAGAAATTCTTTACGCTTCGTCTATCATGGCAAGTATTCATGTTGCAATTAACCTTGAAAGAAACTTTCATTGTTTTGCTTACTTCCTTGATCCTTGGTTTTCGTTTCAATAACGCTAAAACAAAAAGTTGTAGGGGACGATGAGAGAAGACGATTGACACTAAAATCATCAAAATCGAAGACAAAAAAATTTTTCAGAAAACTTCTGGAGATTCTTTATCGCTAAAACTTGATTTTTCACGAATTTTCAATTTCTCGAATTTTTCAATTTTTTGACGAATTTCAATTTTTTCGACGCAATCTGAAAAACCCCCCGTTATTTATTGAACAACCGCATATATGCACTTAAAAATCGATACTCATTTTTGTGTGCACATTTTCAAGATACATTTTTTCCAAACATTATATAGAGAGCTTTCTTTCTTTCACTCTACTTGCGCTTTTTTAAAAATAGCAGTTACATCCGGTTTCTAGGTTGTTTTCGGAGATAAGAAAGAGAGAAATTGGTCTGGCTAACGGGTGTGTGTGAATAAACGAATAGAGGCTCAATTATTGTTTAGAAAATTTCGCCTCTTTAAGTGTGTCAATACCGCCGTGATTAGATACACACACACATGCTTGGCCTACCGTATGACTATTTACAACTTTCCCTAAAAATAGTATTTTATAAAGTTTCTATCAAAAAATCATACAATTAAAAATTTTTCCAAAAATGGGCTAGACTTGTTTTATCCTCAACTAAATTTTTATTGAATCAGGCAACATGTACATTGAAACGAAAAGAAACGTTGATCCTTATATAGCTTTTTTATGCATCCCTGCGTGGCCGTATGGTGGGAAAATCAGGATAAGTACTAACTTGACTTAAACTTGGGCTTAGGCTTAGACTTTTTTCGTCCCTTTTATTAGAAACCACTAACTAATCCTGATTTTCCCGCCATACGACCACGCAGGGATGCATAAAAAAGCTATATCTACGTTTCTTTTCGCTTCAATGTACACATTGCCTGATTCAATAAAAAGTTTCGTGGTAGCCAAAAAAAATTTCGACCATTCCCCAGTTTGGAGGGCAGATGAACAATTTATTCATCTTTGTTCATGCAAATAACAAACGCTACTTGGCAAAAATAAGCAACACATAGGGGGTATTTTAGGAACTATTCTTAACCATCATTCGATATCATTTGAACTTGAGATTCCATGACTTTTTGATGGCACACGTGCATTTTTCACTAATGAAAAGGAGTTTTCCGTCTTGCGTAATCTCAAAAGGCACTTTTCCGCAGCATTGTTTTTGTTCGTTTGGAGAAGATCCATAGCTCCCGTTGAGGTGAGCGATTGCTCATCTCCACAAAATCCATGCTAGAGGGCCTCCCACGGAGTCGGCATTCGCCAATACTGTCAGTGAACGGTCTTTGAACGAGAAATATGAAAGACATCTTCTAATAATCCGCTTAGCGCATGAAATCGAATCGTCAGAGCTAAATGCTTTTTGTAGTTCCGCAATATGCAAATCGAGAATCAACGGGAAAGCATAGTCTTTTCCTCCGAAATAGGGCTTATCGCGTGCACCGATTTGACCGAAATGTTTTTCGAGATTATCTCAAAATTAGCTTTGGATTTCCATTTTTCATGCATTGGCAAAAAATTCAATAAAAAAAGAGGTATGATAGGAAGCTTCCTATACCATCGCAAAAACCAAAAGACGGTATTCTTTTTTAGCTCGACGAGACGAACAAAACGACATCAAATTTATCCAATTTGGTAATTGTTTTGGGTTATTGAAACGAAAATCCTGATTCAGGATTTTCGTTTCAATGTCCAAACTCGTTTGAAAATCTTTTGTTTCACTCATAACTTTTTACCATTCGACTTTCAAGAAGTACCGTAAAAGCAAAAAATGCTCCAAATTTTATGCTCTATCACACGGCATCAACTTGGACTGGTCCTTGAAACACTTTTGAAAAAGTGATATAATCTCGAGTGGTTGCACCATCCCATCTCGATATAAAGATAACTCTTTTTCACACCACATTCTACAGTAATTACTGTTGACTTGTGCACACACACACACATCTATGAAAATATACAGTGATTGTTCAATTTGGGCTCAGTGACCCGTATGAGCCTAATCTCATTACTACATTCAAAATAACAGGTTGACTCAGTTGTATGTTCATAATCAAATACACTCCACGGCGAGTGAGGAGAAACAGATGAGGAAACAGCGAATAGCTGGTTTCGACGAGAGACACCTCCGATTCCATTGTTCCGGGCTGGTCTTTTCCGGCTTTGTCCCCGGGCTATTCCATTGAAAACTCACAGCTGAATTCGACAACCGATACGAGAATTTGCATGTTTGGAATTTGTTGCCATAGGGGGCCATTCAATTGAAACGCGGCAATTAGGATGATGATCACATGGAATAATGCTAATGTAATGATATGGGCGATGGCAGACATGGATGACCAACTCATTCAAATAAACATGCACGAGTTTTTTATGATGGAAAAAGGACAGATTTGTGACAGGGAAATATTTAGAGCAGGAATTGGAATCTAATGAGGAAATCTAGGCAAAAATATCCTTTAAAGGACCAGTCTAGTGGGGAAAAAAATTGATTTTTCCGCAAAAATTCAAAAAAGATTGTGTATTACAACGAAAACGTGTACACAAAATTTCCAACGCAATTATCTCGAAAACTACAATGATTCAGAACATGCCGTAAAAACAAAAAATGCTCCATTTTTCATGAATTTTCCGAATAAATCATTTTTACATAGAGTTTTTTCCGAGTGGACTGGTCGAGTGACAACTATTTCTCGGCCACCATACGCATCATTTCAATATTCATTAATCTTTTCTACTTAAGACTGTTATAAATTATTTTCATTCATCCGTCTTTTTACACCATGTCTAAATAAATCAAAGAAAGACCGATACAATAAAGAAAATACAAGGTGTCCCAAAAAGTGGAATTTTCGTGATTTTTTCATGAAAAATTTTTTTCTAAAAATGACCCATATAATGGGTAATTTGATGCGAGGAATCGATTGCGCGCACTCCCGAAGTATGAAAACGCTTCCTTGACCCTGATTCAGGGTAGTGTATTGATGCGAAAATGAAAAAAATATACACTCACCTCTTCCATGAATCAGGTGCAAAGAAGCATTCTCACGTTTCGAAAACATCGATTTCTCGCATAGAAAAACCCTAGTCGGATATCCGGTCAAAATCAGAATTTTTTTCATTTTCGCTTCAAAACGCTACCCTGAATCAGGGCCAAGGAAGCGTTTTCACTCTTCGGGAGTGTGCGCAATCGATTCCCGCATCAAATTACCCCATTATAGGGGTCATTTTTAGAAAAAGTTTCGGGTTCAAAATTCATAAAAAAAAATTACGAAAATTCCACTTTTTTGGGACACCCTGTAAATCTTTTCTTGCCACTCAAGAATTGGTGAAATAAGCTCGGTTGGTGGCCCCATCTGGGCTCATTCATACAAAAGACAGTCTTTAAGATGATACTACTTCATATAACACTCATGCTTCTTGAATAGTATTATTGTCTTCATAAGAACTATAAACAAAAAAACTCTTTATACAAAAATTAGGTATAGATATTTCAGGACATACCGGTGTAAATCAACTTGGCGGCGTGTTTGTGAATGGCCGACCCCTTCCAGGTAATATAATAATCATATAGCACATAATAATCATACAAGGGGGGCAAAAGTGCTCGCGTAAGGGGCAAAAAGTGGCATTAGGCCCCTGGTTACGAGCGCTCGTTACCGAGTACACTCATAACGGCCACTCGTTACGGCCTTTTTGTACTTTTTTTTATTTAATTTTGATTAATTTTAACTTTAAAAATTCAATTTTTTCATAAAAAATTGAAAAAAGTTGTTTATGATTTCCCCCTCCCCATTTTTGAAATCCTGACAGGTCGTAACAAGCGGTTTCTGTAACGAGAGGCTGTAACGTAACGAATGGTCGTGAATTCGCATCGTAACGAGGGGCCTAGTGCCCAAAAAGTCCTCGCCTAAGGGGCAAAAGTTCTCGCCAAGGAATAAAATATTTCCTAACGGAAGATACACGGCAAATAATTTAACAAAAAATCCTGGGCGATTTATTCCTTGGCAAGGACTTTTGCCCCCCCCCCTCTCCTGTATAAGAAATTCAACAACTCATAAATTTAAAAAACATTTTTTAAATAATTATAATTTTAGATGCAACTCGACAAAAAATTGTGGATCTTGCACACGAAGGAATGCGCCCTTGTGATATATCCCGATTATTACAAGTATCAAATGGGTATTATTTGATGACTTTATTTTTCCAATATATTTTTTCTTCAATTTTAGTTGTGTATCGAAGATTCTTGGACGTTATTACGAGTCTGGAACTATCCGCCCAAGAGCAATTGGAGGCTCCAAGCCTAGAGTGGCTACAAATAGTGTATGCGACAAAATAGCTGCTTACAAAACCGAACAGCCTTCCATTTTTGCATGGGAAATCCGGGATAAACTTTTGACTGACAAAGTTTGCACTCAAGATACTATTCCAAGTGTAAGTATTTTATGACATCATCTCAACATAGCGCTTTTAGTTGACTTTTTTTGAAAAAAAATCAATAATTTTTTCAAAATTTTGTTCAACATTCATAATTTTACTGCTTTTTAGCTAAAATTTAACCATGTTTAACTATTTTTTGACTAAAATTTAACCATTTTTGACTACCCTGGGTAGGGGTCACTAAATCGAATCGGAGAGAGGGTGTCACTAAATCGAGTTTGACTGTATTCCTATGCAATGACAAAAATTTTCTCCAAATGTCAGGAAAAAAGATGTTTTGGTGAAAAAAAGAGAAAATTTATCTTTCGATATCCTTTACACATTGAAATTTGATTACTGTAGTATTTTGAAGTCAGCGAACGCAATGTGAAGTAAGCGTAGGCGACGCGTTACAAGTTTCTCTTAACCTTAAACGAGTTTGAGACGATATGAAAAAAAACACACACACACACCAGCCACCCGAAACCGAGTGTGCTTTTAAAAATTAACAACATCTTCCAGACTAATATTGTCGTATTTCACATGACTTAATTACGGTTTAAGAATTAATCAACTCTATTTACTTGTCACAATTTAGGATTATGACTTTATAATGCAATTTTAGGTTTCTTCAATTAACCGAGTTCTTCGAAACCTTGCTTCACGAAAAGAGCAACAGCAGCCAACCATGATGCACAACGAATTCTCATTTCGGTAATGGTTTATTATAGTATTAGATTCTGGGTCCGGAATCAACCTCTTGGCCGGGACGGGATTTTTTAAACTTCTCAATCCGAATATTGTTCAGGAGCTGTCCTTAAATTACGTTTGCCAAGAGGGGAGGAGGATCTGAAAAAATCTAACGGTTTCTAACAGGGGGAGGGGGGAGGTGGCCGAAATCTAACGTTTGCAAATAGATGGAGAAATATATTGATTTTTATTTTAAAAAATTCGTTTTTCTAAAGAAAAATTTTAACAAAATTTCAATTTTGCATACAAAATTGAATCAAAAATTCAATTTGTATTAAAAAATTATTCGAAAATTTCATTTTTTCAGTAAAAATTTATTCAAAAGTTTTACTTTTTTCTTAAAAAATTTATTCGAAGATTGCTTTAAAAAATTTAAAAAATGGGAAAAAACTAACGTTTGAGGTAGGGAGGAGGGGGGGGGGTCAGCCCAAATCTAACGATTTAATTACGAGGAGAGGGTCAAAAATCCGAAAAAAACAAACGTAATTTAAGAACAGCCCCTCTTTCAGAAATTAGCAGTTAAAAATTTTGTCAAGTGATCTTTGAACAACAAAATCTGAGAAGCCTTACGCGCCTCAACTCTGCAAATTTATTATTATTAATCATGTTTTAATCATTTTTTTAATCAAAATCCGATAAAAGCAAACGTAATTTAAGGACAGCCCTTCATTCGGAAATTGACAGTTAGAAATTTTGTCAAGTGATGCTTCTACAACAAAATCTGAGAAGCCTTACGCGCCCCAAGTCTGCAAATTCATTATTGTTAATCATTTTTGCCCTTTTAGGGATATAAATTTATCTTGATTCGGGATGGGATATGAGGTTCAGGATAGTCGGGATTTGGAACGGGATCGAGTTTTGAACAAAAATTTTGGGACGGAATATAATACTAATTTATTATTCAAACGCTGTTAAGGTCTCATATTTATTCAAGAGAGCTTTTATATCTTATACTGTAAAGTAGGGGTGCCATTTTGGCTTAATTTTAAGCATTTATGCTTAATTTGTGATGGTCATGCTTAATTTTTTTCTTTAAAATGCTTAATTTTTTATAAAATCAATGATACCTCTACTGTAGCGTCAAATTTAATCAATTCAAAATAGTCGACTTCTTGTGAAGTATAAAATATGCTTAACTTAACTACATTTAGATACCCAGCTCCTTGGCAATATCCTTGGCCAATGTCTATGTCCAGTGCTGTTGGTATGCATGCGTTGCCAAATTTTGCGCACATTCCTACAATAGAGACTAAGAAAGAACCAGGTATTTTATATTAATTAAAGTAGACTTCTTATTGTCAGGAATTCTTATTGTAAAGTCAGGAATAGTGGCGCATCTAGAGCAGGCCTGTAGCTACGTTGTGCCCCTGGGGTCCCCAAAATAAAAAAATGTATTTTTTTTCTAATGGTACCCTTTATGTTAAAATTTTTTTCTAAAATCATAATGGCCCCTATTATGATTATTCACCAGTTATGAAAAATCTCCCTATTATGAAAAAAACCAAAATTTTCAATTTTTTGCTAAAAACTTCCAAAAATTTTTCAAAATTCATCATTTTTGCCAAAAATCGTCAATTTCTGGGCATTTCCAGTTTAAAGAACATGAATTTTTCAACAAAAATTGTGAAAAAATCACATAAAAGGAGGACCCTTATGATTTTTATCAAATTTTGGACAAAAATTTTTTTTAAACAAGGGAAGCGGCCCCCGAAACGGACCCACGATCATAAGTGCCCTTATAATCGGGTGTCCTTTTCAGGGGATGCCATCAGACTTTTCGATTTTTAATTATTTTACATAAAAAAATGAAGCCAATCTTATTTTGAAATTTTGAGAACAAGTAGGTTTTTATTTATAAATCTTTTTTTAAAATTCTTGTAAAATTCATAATTTTTACGCTGAATTCTTCTTTAACACTTCCCTATATGGGAATTTTAGAACAGTTTTGATGAAGTCCTAAAGTAAAACCAGCGCTGCAGGAAAATTTTTTTTGAGAAATGCTTGTTTTTAAACTGAAAAAAGCTCATAAAATGAAATTTTTTGGCGACAAAATAATATATTTTTGACATTTTTGTTGAAAAAATTTGGATAATTTTGGGGGAAAATCATAAAGGGAGCTATTAGAATTTTTGAAAAAAATTGTTCAAAAATTTCGGGCAAAAACATAAGGGGGGATATATATGATTTTTTCCGGACCTTTGGCCCAGAAGGGAGAGGGGTACTTGCCTCTCTCGTCTGGTTACATCACTGGTGGCCGTACCTACTTTCTATGGCTACGCCATTGACCCCATCTCTTCCTAATCCCATATGCTGACGCTATGAATTTTTCCACTCAAAGTTTTCATTTTTGATCTAGTTTGCATATTTCTCTAATGGAACAAAAATCTAGAGTACAGATAATTCTTTTTAATGCCATAAGGTTGCACAACTTGAGAAACTCTTGACATCACTATGATTGACAGCATAGTTTGATAAGATCATATAGTAGGGACCGGAATGAGAATTTTTTCAATTTTTTGCTAAAAATGTTCGGAAAGTGTGTAGAATCAACTTTAATTAAAACGTTTTATAAGAAAATTCACAAAATTATTCCAAAAAAAGTGTTAAAATTTTTCATGGATGAGATAGTAAAAAATTCATCGAAAATGTCACAATTTTTCCTCTTTTTTGTTGCAAATGATCTCTCTAGGAATAATTTTATGCAGGAAATCGATTGCGCACATTTCCGAACCTTGAAATGCTTTCTTGATCCTGATTCAGGATATTGTATTGAAGCGAAAATGATCAAAATTCAAACTTTTTCCATTTTTGCTTCAATACAATATCCTGAATCGGGGTCAGAGAAGCATTTTCAAGGTTCGGAAATGTGCGCAATCGATTTCTCGCATAAATTTACCCCTAAAGAGGGCATTTTCAAAGAAAAAAGTTAAAATTTTTTGAAAAAATTTACATTAAGTGCGACACCTAATGTTTACTAGTACCAACTTTTCTTTTTTTTATAACAGAAGAATCTAAAATGATCAATGTTATACTCTTATTAAAATTGTTGATTTATTTCAAAATTCTTAGAAAATCATATGAATTTTATCTTAAGATTTCTTAAAAAGACAATCATAATCATATCATAATCCAATTAAAAGATAGAGGAACTCCGAAAACGGACTCTGACATAAATATGCGCTCGTAAAAATTTTACTTCTTTTCATGGAGGTCCGCGTATTTTTTACTAAAAAACTATTTTCAATAATTTATGTGTCTTGCATTTGTGGGAAATAAGACTGACTCATAAACTAAAATCTAAACAATGAAGAGAAGAATTTTGATAACTTTTCTAGGTCTTTGTAGGTGTACAGGGTGATTTAAAATTTCAAAGTTATCAGAAACTTTTAAATCACTCTGTATTTTTAAAATCATTTTCAATATACACAATTTTTTGTTTGAAGATAAGAAAACTTGTATAAAAAAGTCACTAATTAGCTTAATTTATTCCATAAGTGTAGCGACAGGTCACCATTAAGATCAGACAAGAGGTGTATACAAAAGCACCGCAAAAATTGAAGCCAATCTTACTTCTTATTTTGAGAACAAGTAGGCCCTCATTTTTAAATCTTTTTTTAAAATTCTTTTAAAATTCATAATTGTTTTGGCTGAATTCTTTAACACTTCCTGCTAAATTCAAAGCCAAGCGCATTACCACTGAACTATGAAGGACAAAATTTTTCGTTTTTACAATTCAATTAAGTTTTTGAAACAAATTTGTTTCGAAAACTTTTTTGCAGCATAATATTCCTCATTAAATGTACTTTCCGAAAAACTATTAACTTAACGTCGGCAGGGAAGTGTTAAACATTTCCTACTCTTATAAATAAAATTTTCAAGTTTAAAAAATTTCATACCCTCTCAGGATTTTTTGGACTCCAGAAAATTCGTTTTCAACAAATTTTCTGTTTTAATCAACCAAATATAAATTTAGTCAACCTTTGTTAACTTTTTTTCCTTCATTAAATTTCAAAAATAGGCGGATNTCCCCAGAAAATTCGTTTTCAACAAATTTTCTGTTTTAATCAACCAAATATAAATTTAGTCAACCTTTGTTAACTTTTTTTTCCTTCATTAAATTTCAAAAATAGGCGGATCGTTTTTTAATAGCCATTTTTTAAAAAGGAGCGCCTCGTTTTGGCCATTTTCTTCGATTTCCTGTCGCCAAAAGGTAAGGAGAAGAAGCGAAAAAGGCCGCGCTTCCGTCGTCAACGAAGCATCATCATTCTTCGACGTTGTCGTTTCGTCGACAACAAAGATAAATGGCGGAATGAAGTCGCGCGGACACTACGTGCGTCTTTTCTGCAGCAAGAAATCACCGTACGCTCGCTGCGCGGGGACTTCTGTCGCTTTTAAGGAGCTCTGTCGTTTTTCACGCCGCAATTCTTTTTGACAAATTGTCCTCCCGAATCAACTTTTGTCGTGTCTCCCACTTTTTACAGTATTATTACAACTTGCCTTCGGGCTCCCAAAATATTGCTTCTGCAAAGACTTTTTTTTGTCTTTCCTGATACTGTAAATGTACAGGGTGATTAGAAAAATGAAAATTTTGCGATTTTTTCACAAAATTATTTAATTTTCACTAAAATAACCCTATTGAGAGTGTTTTTCTAGGAATCGATTGCGCGCATTGCCGAATCTTGAAAACGCTTCCCTGACCCTGAATTAGCCAATTTTCGCTTTAATACACTTGCCTCTTTCCTAAATCAGGGAAGGTTTTCAAGGTTCGGCAATGCTCGCAATCGATTTCTCGCATAAAGTTAGCCTTAGAAAGATCATTTCCAAAGAAAAAAGCTAAAAAAATCACGTTAAGTGGGAGCTCGCTAATCCTGAGTAGTACAACATTTTGTCCGCCACTGTAAAATATCAATTCAACAAATTGAAGAATAAATAAAAAATTTTGTAGAGCCTCTCGACGCACTCACGAAACTGTCGCAGACACAAGCATCAGTCTCAGCTCTATTTCAGGCCGGATACTCATCGCTTTCCATGCAAAGTTAGTTTTCTTTTCTAACAATAAAATTCAGAAAAACGCGAATCGGATTTTTCTCCAAATCGGTTATCCGAGAGTGAAATCACTAAATAAATTAGTGGCATTTTCCACCACCGATTTATCGACATTATCTATCGGCGTTCCAACACAATAATGCGCCCCTTGCAATAATGCAATTTTTCTTGATTAAATTAGCCGTGACGAAATGTGCATTGACACTTTATCGCTCCTCCACGATCGGAACTTCCGAGGCCAGTCTTGTGTTGTTGAGTTGTTTGGTTGGTCATCGGAGAGTGCCCAAATCGCGCATAGTAATTTTTCATAGGCAAGTAGCCATTTGTGATCGAGTCTATCAACTTGTCGCTTATCAAACATTTGATCAATTTGCTCATTGTGTTAGATCGTTAGTAGATTGCCGATATATCCGTCGTGATAAAGTCGATCCGTTGTTGAAAAGTTATTGAAAAATCTTGGTCTTGTTTAGTTTTTTTTGTTTTATGTCTTATGAAGCAGTTTTCTTTAACATCATGATCTATAATTTGAAGTAGAACTCAAAGAATAAAATTGATTGATTACGGTTTTATTCGGTTCTAACACGGGTCCGTTGGATGAGTTGTCTTGCAGGGGCCATTGTTCTGGGGAGTATTGTTGACTATCCCAACCGACCCTTAGCTATTTCATCTATACCCTGTTCCAGCCATAGCTGTTTCAACTATACCTCAATCACACTATAGCTGTTTTAACTATGAATCACTTTTCATATGTATTTTGACTATCGCCTGTCCATATTATAGATGTTTCAGCTACATCTTGTTCATTTACAGTGTCGACGAATTTACATGGGCGACCTAGTGACGATGTCGACAAAGTGACTCATTCAACCAAGTAACGAGTCGACCAAGTGAAAAATTCTTCCTTAACCTTGATTCAGGTTTGATGTATTGAAGCGAAAATCAAAACTTTTAGTTTTTTATGTAAAAATGGTCGTTTCTGGGGGTTTTCGAATTTTCATCCAAATTGAATGGTGTTCAAAATTTGCATAATTGTTTCCCGTCATACGACCACGCAGGGATGCATTTGAAAAATTTAAAAGGAAATCATTCACAAATCTAATTACCGTTGAACTTCAACAACATTCAAGATGATGAACAACCCGATTGAAGAGCTTCGAGAGATGAATCTCCAGGATTTGATACGAAGATGCAGTTCACAGATGAAGAATTCGACGACTGGTTTATTGCTATGGGGACAACTACTCCATTGATCACAGTTTTGCGATCACTACGGCAATTGAATCATTTCTGATTCGAGAAATCGTCGTATGCTTATGTTTTTACAATTTTTTGATGCTCGAAATCTATTTCTCTTATAAAAAAATACCTTTATCCCCAGAAACGTCCATTTTTTACATAAAAACTAAAAGTTTTGATTTTCGCTTCAATATACCAACCCTGAATCAAGGTCAAAAAAGCATTTTCACGCATCAGGAATGTGCGCATTCGATTCGCCGGATAGAAAAACCGGTCTTTAAAAAAAAAATTTCCGGATTTTGAACCCTGTCTCATTTTGGGTTGCTAATCTGAACTAGTACCGAGCTGCCGAATGAGTTTTATCGAAATATGGTACAAGGGGAAGGGGCAAAAGTCCTCGCCAAGGGGGAAATGGCTTGATTTGAAATGCAGTGTGCCATAAGCCTGATTGCCATATTAGTGTGGCATAAGGTGGCGCAAAATTTTTTTTGACAACCTTCGAAATCCTGGAGTTTGCAATACTTTGCACAGAAATACAAGGGGGCAAAAGTCCTCGCTAAGGGGCAAGGTTATCAAATATTTTATTCCTTGGCGAGAACTTTTTGTCCTTAGGCCAGGACTTTTTACCCCTTGGCGAGGACTTTTGCCCCTGTTTTTCTGTGAAAAGTATTGCAACTCCAGGATTTCGAAGGTTGTCAAAAAAATTTTTACGCCACCTTATGCCACACTAATATGGCAATCAGGCTTATGGCATACTGCATTTCAAATCAAACCATTTCCCAAATCCACTTGAAGAAAAATTATTTAAAATTCTATCAATGAATAACATCATCTTTTTTTATTCTATGTGTTGTAAGAATAGTAAACTGTCACTGTTTTTACGCCCATCTTACGTCGTTCAACTTTCTTTTTCCTCTTATTGTTTAGCACCTGAGCCCATTCCTTTCTAGTCTCCTTATCGTCAACATTTTTGGTCTTCTCGAGAGTGAAGCGTGCTTCATTCACTGTGACAGTTGGTTTTCGCATGGTTGATTCCCGTGTTTTGTAACGTCAGCTGACAGCCGCGCGAGCTGAACGAAGAAAACGAAGAAGGTGACGACTCTGGAATGACAATGCTGTCTCTTTTCGGGTTGTTCGGTTTCTGTGGAGTTCTCTTCACTTGACGTGTGCTCTCTTCCAAAGTGATACCGTTAACCATTTCTATGCGTCGTTGGCTCTTGGAAAATGAACGCACGAAGTGCTAAAGGCGGACGTTTTTGCGATTTCTTGACTGGCGCCTTTCCAAACCCCGGTTCTACGTCGCGCTGTTCCTTCTTGTTGTCACTCGTCAATCTCCAGCATCAAGTTCTTTTTTACTCGTCTTACTGATATTCTTTTCGATCATGAAGAAAGGGGAATCTTCTTCCACTTGGTTGATCTCGAAATAAATCGCTTCATCACGTCGTTTTGGTGTTGAAATTAGCTCCGCCCATTCCCGGCGTGTCTCCCTTCACGTATCCAATCAACGGCTTCCTTATCATCAACCTACGACTTGTTTCGAAGTCTTATCTGTGCACCTCAAGACCACTCCTATCATTCAATTACTCTTGAAGCCTGTATTCCGTCGACACCAAGTGTTTAGCTCTTCTTCTTCAGCCAGATGAGCAGCAGCCACTCAAAACGCGCCAATGGCGTTAATGTGCGCGGCAAGATCTCCAAATTTGGTTAGTGAGTGCAAAATTTTTTCACACTATTATCCGATTATTTGGGGAATTAAGATGTTATCTAACCTGGCCGCTAATTTAATTAAAAACTTTTGACGGCAATTAGTTTGTTTCTAGGTGGACTCGAAACATTTAATTTTTATCAGATTATCAGTGCAATTTCCAAAACCATTCGTCAAAATTACACGACTCACATAAAGTCTTTTTTTGTTGCACGCGAACAAGTACGATTTAACCTGGTTCACGATCGATGTCTCACCTCATCCATTTTAGTCACTTCCGATGGCATGCAACCATCTGACAAGGTCTCGATTATACTTGTCAGTATTGCGCTAGGTTTTTTTGGTCTCTTAGGATATGCGAGAGTTATAGGATAGATGCTTATCAATAGCTAGTCTAGCTTCTTGGAGATCTTTTCAAAAAAATTTTGAAATTTTCAGATGAAGATCATAAGCCATCCAACGATCCAGATGAGGATGCCGCTGCAAGAATGCGGCTTAAGCGAAAACTTCAAAGAAATCGAACCTCTTTTACACAAGAGCAGATTGAAAATTTAGAAAAAGGTAACACTTTTTTTGATTTTTTGTATTTGGGGGTTTTTTGACATGAGAAATTCTGAAGGAACTTTTTGATCTTGACCACTAGAAGTTACCTCTATACGAGGTATTCTCCTAAAAAGATTTCATAGCGAAAAAATGACATAAAAATTTTTTCTTGCTTCGAAAATGGCACATTCCGCGCCTAAGAAAACATTTATATAGTCGCAGTTCTAATTTTAGTTCATTTTCGCGTCAATACACCCATTGCCTTCCCTGAATCAGGGTCAAGAAAGCGTTTTTATGCTCCGGGAATAGCGTAAAAATTAGAACAAATATTAATTTTACAAAAATTTAACAAAAAAATTTTTAGAATTCGAACGGACGCATTATCCTGATGTTTTTGCCCGCGAAAGTCTTGCACAAAAAATCAGCCTACCAGAAGCTCGTATTCANCTTTTACACAAGAGCAGATTGAAAATTTAGAAAAAGAATTCGAACGGACGCATTATCCTGATGTTTTTGCCCGCGAAAGTCTTGCACAAAAAATCAGCCTACCAGAAGCTCGTATTCAGGTATTGCTTTTGTAAAAATTTAAGGAAAAAACAAATAAAACAATGTTATAATCCTTACTCTCCTAATCTGTCTTATTTCACAAAACTTTTCCCTTCACTCCAATCGCATCAAAATCGTTTCCAATTGACTTATTTCGGTGAAAGAAGTCGATTACCATATCATGGGGTACCCCACGACCATGCAGGAATGTCACTTAAAAAGGGGTATTTTGGGTCGGAGCGGGAACCCCCACTTTATGGTACTCGTTCTTTTCCTCTCACCGAGCTAAAACGAACGCCATAAGTTGTTTTTAAAAATTCGAGCTCTATACCCCCCCCCCCAAGACCACGCAGGAATGCCACCTAAAAAGGGTTTTTTTAGCTNTGATGATGAATGAATGGGGGGGGGGGGGTACATGAACCCCCATGATGGACGGATGAATGACTATAAAAGCGGAAGGTTCGAGGATGAGTGGTGAGGGGGTACTGTACCCCCTCCCCTTGGTGACCTATGGTTATAATCCTTACTCCCTTAATCTGTCTTATTCCACAAAACTTTTCTCTTCATTCCAACTGCATCAAAATCGACTTATTTCGGTGAAAGAAGTCGATTACCATATCATGGGGGTACTCCACGACCATGCAGGAATGTCACTTAAAAAGCGATGTTTTGGGTCGGAGCGGGAATCCCCATTTTATGGTACTCGTTCTACTCCCCCTCATCGAGCTAAAACGAACGGCATAAGTTGTTTTTAAAAATTCGATTCCCCGAACCCTATAGAGCTCTATACCCCCTTCAAAACTACTCAGGAATGCCACCTAAAAAGGGTTTTTTTAGCTTTTGAGTCGGGTATCCCCACGATATATCATTCCAATCATGATAGCAATCTTGATCAGGGAGGCCCTAGCTAGAGGAAGAGACGTCTTCAGCATCATGAATAAAGAATAATATCTTCTTTATTCCAAGTTCTCTTATTCTTAGCTCTTATTCTTTATTTCTCGTTCTGCTAGTTTTTAAATTATTTCTTGATCCGGCCAACTTGGGTGGCCGAATCAAAACTATTCCAAACGAAGACGACAATTTTTTTACGATTGAGAAATTACTGCAACTAAGCATTTTATGACCATGCGGAGCAAATAGACAGGATGTTTTTTTTCATTTTTAAAAACCTTTGCGCAAGTTTTATTTGAAAGAAGAATTGATCTTTTTCTTTTCATTTTCTTATCGATCTATTTCCTTTCATTTTCTTATATTTCCGAGAATAAGATTAAAAAATAAGCTGTTTATTGTAAGGAAAGATTTGAGTCGCATTTTCTCCTTTTATTCAGCACGAAATCAATTTGTTTAGGTTTGGTTCTCGAATCGGCGTGCCAAATGGCGTCGTGAAGAAAAAATGCGGAATCAGAAACGTCCCGCAATGGATACGACGACGATGATTGGCCATAATGGCATGGCAACGCCGAGTAGCTCCGTGTCTTCGAGCGGCTCAGCTTCGAGTGGAAGTGCGGGTGGGGCGCCCGGGAATGTGATGAACTCGCCGAACCCTATGCTACCTCCATCAGTTCCACCCACAGCTGGAACCCCAATGGGCGCAAATCCTGTGAATGGTGTAGTGACGTCAACGAATGGCGTGCCTACATCCAGTAACCCAACGTCTAGCAATGGTACGAGTCCGGTACCAACCCCGACAGCTAGATACACCCATCAAAGTATGGCGCCTCCATCGTTTATGCAACATAATGCACAGATGTATATGGATCCTTATAGGTAGGAACTGAAAATGGTGTTTGAGTGTAAAACAAACTTTATAGCTTTATGGGACATCAACAAGACTTCAGCTCTTATTCAATGTTTAATGGAGCACGAACAGCGTATGACCCCTTCAATGTAAGTTACTTAAGTGATGATTTTAAAAAGTACTATGAAACCGATGTGCATCAAGGGGATGGTCCTAACCATGGTCCATATGATGATCGATACCTTTTCCTAAAAATGACCCTATTAGGGGCAATTCGATGAAGGGAAACGATTGCGCGTATTCCCAAATCTTGAAAATGCTTCCCTGCCCCTGATACAGGGTCAGTGTATTGAAGCGCAAATAAAATTTTTTAGTTTTTTTACATGAAAATACTTGTTTCTGGGGTTTTTTGATCGATTGTGCGCATCAGAGAAGTATTTTCAAGCTTCGGGAATGCGCGCAATCGATTCTCCACATCGAAAAACCCCAGAAACGAGTATTTTCATGTAAAAAACTAAAAAATTTTATTTTCGCTTCAATACACTGACCCTGAATCAGGGTCAGGGAAGCAGTTTCAAGCTCCGGGAATGCGTGCAATCAATTCCTTGTTAATGAAAGAATTTGCTAAATTTTACAATTTTCTACTTGCAAGATTTGAGAATTACAAAAACTTTTTAGGCATACACACGCCCAATGCATTCTGCAGCACATGCCGCTGCTTTCCCAACTTCTATGAATCCCACATCGATCTCTAATCCTACAGTTCCAGGTAATTTGAAAATATTTTCTATAACATATCAAACTTGGTACATTTTCAAAAATACAAAATATTTTATATAAGCTAGCGACGATAGAAAATCTTAGCCTACTGTAGTTCATTTCGGCCCAAAATCGAGCCCATAGTAGTGTGTTCATATTCATAAATGAGTCCCGCCGCGAGAAACACGCAGCAGGTGTTTGTCGAGGGCGAGGCACTGTCACAAATAATTAGCGTTAGTCTTTCACAATTTCTTTTTACATTTTTTCTCATCAATGGTTTAGCCGCGCCATACTTTTCAAATATCCGTAAAATTTCGAAAATGAATGAGTAAAATTTCTAAAAGTTTTTTTAAATGGGGTTACTTCTCCCGAAAACTACTCACAAGGAACACTATCAACCGATTTTGGGTACTATAACTTTTGCCACGAATCTTGCCACGCTAACTTTTGCCATGTAACTTTCGACACGATAACTTTCGCCACATAACTTTAGCTACTTTCGTGCCAATAAACATAGTTGAGTTGCCTGATTTACAATAAATATGTTTATTGACACGAACGTGGCGAAAGTTATAGTTTTTTGGCAACGTGGCGAAAGTTGTGGCGAACATGAAACGCGGGGAAAGTTATAGTGCCCGATTTTGCCGATACAGGGTTCAAAATGTTGGTTCTCTTATTATTCGAAACACATTTTTTTATTTTAAAAATTATTTTTACGCAGAGTTTAAAATTCAATTTAAAAAGCAGTTACAGCATCTTTCTCAGCTCAATGAGACGAATAAAATGACACAAAAATCATCCATTTTGGAGATCGAGTAGGGTTATTGAAACGAAAACTTTTAAAAACTTTTCGTTTCAATAACCCTACTCAGTCTCCAAAATGGATGATTTTGGTGTCATTTTATTCGTCTCATTGAGCTGAGAAAAATGCTGTACTTGTTTTTTAAATTGAATTTTAAATTTTTTGTAAAAATAATTTTTAAAATAAAAAATGTTTCGAATCGTTTCTGTATGTTTTGAATCGTAAGGGAACCTATAATGTTCCTCATACCCGACTTGATTATAAAATTTTTTGTAACTTTTTGCCCATAGGGCTTCCCCGAGGAGATGAGCGTTTCAAGTTTGTTGAGTATAGTTTAAATTGCATGCTAATTTTACCTGATTCAATAAAAGTTTATTGAAACGATTCTGAAAAATTTTCATTTTTTATATTTTTTGATATCAAAAAGCCAAAAATTTCGACTTTTTGACCATGGTAAGTGCCTCCCAACAAGTGAAATAGCTCTCAAACTTTTTTTGAATTAGGCAAAATTAGCAAGCAATTTAAACTACTGTATATTCAGCCAACTTTATACGATCATATAGTCCGTTTCGGTCCAACTATAAAAAAGCTGGACCCGAAATTCAAAGTTCGAAGTTAGCATCCCGTCCGATCTGGCAAGTTAAGCAACGTCGGGCCAACGTTGATATCGTAGATTCAACCTCCATCCGTTTTCTTGTGTCCAAATTAATTAAAAAATTTTGCATATGGGAATTTTGTTGTGAAAAACACGTTGGTAAAGTTATTTTTTCAAAAAACCATGATTTTTTAAACTTTTTTTTCGAATAACACCTAATTTGGCAAAAAAAAAGTTGCCAAAAATATCGTTTTCATAAGTTTTTTTGTTGAAAAAATAACGTTTACCAACGTGTTCTTACATAAAAATACACATATGCAAAATTTTTTATCGAATTCGGACAAAAGGGAGCTGATAGGGATCGAGCTTACGATAGGCTCAACTTTGCTTAACTTGCCAGATCGGGCGGGATGCCGACTTCGGATTTTGAATTTGGGGTCCAACTTTTTTTAGTTGGAGCAGAAACGGACTATACCTTATAAAACCAAATTTTTCATATTTTAACAAAAATACAAATGTGCACATTCATATTACCGAATATGCTTTTTAGGTCTGGGTACGGGTATGGGTCTTCCAGTTTCGGTGCTCTCAGGAATCGATCAATCTCATGCACTACAAGACCTTTCTGAACAAACACACATCGATTGGTGGCGGTCGTGCCAATGAACAATCTCTCTTCAATTATGCGATAATTTTTTTGTGTTATTAAATTTAATTTTATACTTATATGTAAAAACATAAAATGCTCTATTGAGGAAGGTTTAACAAAAAAATTGTTTCTAGAGTGTTATTCAAGTTTTAAATCCTAAAACATTAAATGCACTATATGTGTCTGTTTGTGCTATCTCCGTTACCTTAAGTTCAATTCCGTCACGGACTATACCAATCGATAGGGCTCGGTGAGAGAAGAAAAATGGCACCAAAATCATGGGGATATCCTTCAAGGAAAATTTTTTAGTCCCATATCATGTTTTACGTAAGTCTTACTGTTGAAATTTAATAATGTATAGTAAGAGGCCTTCATGGCCGAGTGGCGAAAACTGTCGGCTCGTAGAAATTGCTCTCAAGTTCAATTCCCAGCAGGATCCAAAAGATTTTGCTCTTGAAAAGAAAATTTAAAGGCTCCAAGTTTATCAACCTTACAAGGGACCCCCTTCAGAACTTCGAAAAATTGATCATAAATAATAGTAGAATTCTCCTATGGAATATTTCTACGGCATTTTTTTGTAGAAAAATTGCAAAAAATCAAGTTGATTTAAATGGGATGCGTACCAAGGCCATCGGGATCATAGCCTTTTTAAGGCTTAGTCCATAGGCTTAGGCTAAAGGTCTAAGTCTTAAACTTAAAGCAAAAGTCTAGGCCTAAGCCTAAGGCCTATCTTATCCTTGGCTTTAGGCTAAGGCCTTAGGCTTAGGAATTCTTAAACTTTTCTAAATAAATAGAAATTAATGGTCGATGAAAAAAAGTCGGTGAAATACAAGTCGGCGAAAAGACTTGGTCGGTGAAATGAAAAATCGGCGAAATCCTGTGGAACCGTAGATTTTATTTTAACACAAACGTTATAACTTCATAATAATTGATATCACAAAACTAGCAATGCTTTCGGGCGTGACTATCAGCTTGTTCTAGTGCATGGGTCAGTTTTTTGGCTGCAAGCAAATGGATAGGCCAATCTTCTGGTGCGGTTCCATATATTTTACAAAAGAGATGCAACAGCTTCTAAAAGATCTCTGGAATTAAACAAATTTGGAAGAAGTCTTCTAAAAATGCCCATTTTACATCTTTACACTACTGACGCTCCAGAAGACCCAGAGGACCTATAAAAAGCTTTTGTGGATCCTCTGGAGGTTAATATAGTCCACTAGCTGTAAAATAGGCATTTTCTGAAAAAACCGGAATTAGAGCAATTTTTTCATGTTTTTTCGAGCCAAAATTTTTTTTCAAAAATGACCCTAGTAGGGCTAATTTTATGTGGGGAATCAATTGTGCGCATTCCCGAAGCTTGAAAACGCTTCCCTGACCCTGAATCAGGGAAATAAAAGTGTGTATTGAAGCTAAAATTGAACATGTACTAATTTCCTTGGGTCAGGATCAGGGAAGTGTTTTCAAGCTTTGGGAATGCGCGCAATCGATTCCCTTCATTTACCCCTAGAAAATCTAAAAATTTTCGATTTTCGCTTCAATACACACACTCTGGTTCCCTGATTCAGGATCAGGGAAGTGTTTTCAAGCTTCGGGAATGCGCATAATCGATTCCTCGCATACAATTAGCCCTAAGAACTGGGAGACCGTGAACCGAAGGCGCTCAAGGGCTCGGCCTCGCTTTGATGCCAAAGATTGTTTCGAATTTTTTTGATTTTTTTCAATTTTTTCGAATTTTTTCAAATTTTTTCGAAAAAAGATAGGGTCATTTTTGAAAAAAATTTTTGGGTCGAAAAAACATGAAAAAATCGTCCAAATTCTGGTTTTTTATACACGTAATTATTGATCCTCCAAAATTCGCATATTTACACGTCACTACAAACGCTCGGAGGGAGAAGCGCTCGGGAGTCTTCACAAACATCTCCTCTTATCCCCTCAGAGAGCGGTAGCGCTCGATCTCCCGGTTCTAGCCATTATTTAGTAAATAAATTGTAATCAAGAACTTACTGTTGGATCGACGACGTTTTTAGCACGAAGACCCCAGTCATATGATACAGTTACATTGCCCGAGGTATCATTTTCTTTGGAAATATTCAGCCAGCCTTTTGTAACATAATCTAACAATAATGTACTTGTTGATTTCTTCAATTCAGTGGTGTTTTCATCTTGAAGGTGAAGCTAAATCGTCGACAATAAAAGGCAAACAACAACTGAACATACCAAAAACTCCATAATAAGGTCGTCAGAAACTCCATTTTCATTCTCTAAATGTCTTTTAACCATAAAGATAAACATAAGAATCGCCAATAAGATACCGTCTAATGAATATTCCTAAATTGATGTAAAAAAGGCTTCAATAAATTTGTCAATTACTTCAGAAGGTCTTTCGATCGCTAATTCTAAATCTTTTCGTGTTTGTAACATATTTGCAACATAATAGCGATTACTCGCTTTATCCAAAATGAGCTGAAAATGACACAATCAGTGTTCGAATCTGTTGTACAACAGTTTTGAACACATAAAATCTGTTGTGTTATGTTGTACACAGAGACCGAAAAGGGACGAGGCCCCTAAAGCCCCGGCCCCCAAAGCCCGCCAGGGGTCGAAAAGAAGCCGAGGGACGTAATATGATATTTTCAAATCGCCATAACTTTAACAGCTTAACGTTTCAGACCTCCAATTTTCGCCATTCCTCGCCCTAGGACCCCTATATACCCTAACTTTTGATGAGGAAAATTTTTCGCGTTGACGATAAATTCTGAAAAAATTCTGGTTTATCGGAAAATGCGATTTTTCGAATACCGAAAAATCGGAATTTTAATTAAATTAAAGTTATAGCGATTTGAAAGTATCATAGTTACGTGAAATTCTCATTACTTCATTTGCGGGGCCTTGGGGGCCCGAAGCCCTAAGGCCCGACTCCCAGGGCCCCCGAAGAGGCCGGGGCCGAGGGGGGTTCGGGGGCCCAAAAGGGGGTCCATTTTCGGACTCTGGTTGTACAATAGTTTCAGAACCGGGAAACCGAGCGCCTTCGGCGCTCAAAATTTTTTTGCATTTTTCGGTTCAATTTTTTTCGAATTTTTTCAATCCCTGCGTGGTCTTTAAATTATTGTTGAAATTCACAGTAATTTGTTCAATGCGTCCCTGCGTGGTCATTAGAGGTACGAAAGCAAAAAAAATATCGATTCTACCAGCTCGGTCGTCCGGATCGATCGGCTCGGAGAGCTCTAACAATCAGGGTCAAGAAAACAAAAAAAAGCATTGATTCCAAATGGTGCAATAGGTTACTTTAAGACCAAAGACACGAAATAAAGCACTTTCAACATTCTTCAATGCCATATCACGAAGACGTGTGGATGATATCGATAGCATTTTGCGCACATCAGCTTCACGGACAAAGCCTTTCCTTGCAGATGATGCCAAAATAAACTGGATCACTTCACTTTCAATACTCGCAACCTTTTTCTCGCGCGGCTTTTTCTTAAAAATTTTAATACGGGAATACTCTTTCAAATTTTCGGTATATTCGATTATTTTCAGCTATTCTGAGCAACATTCAAACAAATTTTTTGAAAAAAAAGTTGTAAACAAAATTCACGTTAAATTATAAGCAAAATTAAAAATCACAATTTTATTATGAACTTGGCTCAGTGGTAGTGCTCCAAGATTCGAGTCTAAAGGTTTCGGGTTCAAATTCCACCTGAGTCAATTTGATTTTGCTGGTATATTCCATGGCTAGACAACTTTTTTTTGAATGTTGATCAAAATAGCTGAAAACAACAGAATATACCGGAAATTTGAAGGTGTATTCCTGTGTTAAATGCACTTATTACAAACTGACAAAACACTCCCCCTACTAAAATTTTAGCTCGTGGGCGGAACTCAAGGGGTTAAAAATTTTTTAGCATAAGCTAAAAACTGTTTACACAAGTCGTGCATTGCAAAATTTTCCGCGGTTCTTTCAATTTTTCGTGCGCATTGTCTCTGTTATCTTCCTATATTGGAGGGAGGTTGTCAATGTGTGGCAGTAAAGTTATGAATAACTTTAAATTTACCACGGCGTGCAAAAAACCTGAAAGGGCATGGCATGGGGTCAAAATTAAAAATAAATATCGACAATCGACTCAGCTCGCCAAGAGCTTCAAAACGAGTACCATATCATGGGGGGTTGGGGTTTTCCTATGGTCGAGTCGATAAAGTGATTAATTTGCACTTTAAAGGCGCTGGTTCGAATCTCAGATCGAATTGTGCAAATCAGTCAATTTACCCACTCGGCTATGGAAACCCTCCCCCAAATCGCCATCATATGGTACTCGTTTTGAATCTCTTGGCGAGCTGAGTTGATTGGCAAAATTTATTTATGCCATGCCCTTTTTTGTTTTTTGCGCGCCATGTTACCATTGCTGTCGTAATTTTAATAACCAATGGTGATTGGGATGATGCAACTATAAGTGAACTAGATGTTGAAGCTTCTTCTATTGCTCGTTTTCTTTGATTTGTCTAAACCATAGTCTTATAAGAAGCTTAATAATGAATGAAAAGTTAACATTGTGTGTTTCCATTGGCGTCTGCGATGATGACTCAGAGTCAGAAATATATAGCCTCGACATTTCATCATCTGACATCTCCAAATGATTCTGAAGAAATATAGATCTAATGCGTAATAAAGCGCAGCAAATTCCTAAGCTTTTAAGTTTATTCTTATTGCAAATATTAAAAAACAATATAAAATCACGTTTAGGGTGGCCTCAGTGGCGCAGTAGGTTGCGTGTTTGGCTGTTGCCTGAAAGGTCGCGGGTTCGATATCCAGCTTCGTCGCTTGGTTTTTGCCCAAAAAATTGGTCTCAATTTTGACAATCCTATTTCTCATGAGTACATAACATTTCAACCAACGAAGATACCGCCGAAAATTTCTTTCATTTTAAATGGTAGAAGGCTATCAATTCTGATTCATGTTTTCGTTTCAATAACCCAAAACAATTTTCAAATTGGATAATTTTGGTGTCATTTTATTCGTTTCATAGAGCTATAAGAAATAACTAAGATTGTTTTTATAATATTTGACAAATCGTTTCAATAAACAGACTTTATTGAAACACGATTGGGGTCAATCCTTTTCGTTTCGATACACAATCACGTTTGAAAATTTTGAACAAAATTTCAAACGCAAATATTTCGAAAGGGTTCAACTTTCAAGGAGTGACGTAAAAACAAAAAATGATCAGTAAAAAATCCTCTTTCTTTTAAAAATAAATTCTTGAGGTCTGTTCAAAAGTTCAGTTGATCCTTTAAAGGACCAGTCCAGTAATTTACAACCATATGAAAAAATGATATATTCGGAAAGATCATGAAAAATGGAGCATTTTTTGTT